>SFCI01000080.1:0-39357 GCA_004681135.1 Hericium alpestre | reverse complement strand
CGGTCGGCTCTACAGCAACGGCGATACGTGTTCGACGTTCACAGCAAGGCAGATGTCGTGCTCTTCTCGCCTTGCGCCGATGTTCTTGCTCTCCAATGCGGACAAGCGAGATGTCCGCCTCGTTTCTCGATTTCTCGAACCTGATGGTGCGCGGCGTCAGCAACTCCGTCATGCAGTATGGAGACATCCCCATGGTTCGTGTCCGACGGCACCTCAACGCAGGTGCGCTCTGCACTTAACGCCCAAGTTTACTGATTGCGAGCGACTTGCTTTCGTCCGCGCCGCCGATCCTTGCCTTCAACCACCACGGCGATGATGCAAACCACGTCTGCGCTGCCCGCTTGCGCTGGGATATGCGGACTCCTGGTCGCCGCATTCCTGGACATCACGCCTCTGCTCGGGATGCTCGTTCGTGTCGCTACAGTCGAGGTCGAGAGTGTGTGCTGCGCTGTTGGTTCGCGTGCGGATTGGCATACGGCTCCTGCGAACGTGCAGTATGGGCGCTGCAGCACCGCACCGACCGGTCTGCGAGTGCGCCGTCGTATGCGCTCCTGCAGGCCACGTCCTGAGTGACTGATGCCCGCGATTATGACCTTCAGCGTGCGCGAATCATCTTGCAGACACCACGAACGGAAACCCGCCGCCGCACCTGCCACTTACCGCCCAGCCGCCTATCGCCAAAACACTGCTTGGACGACACAGGGCTCATCTCGCTGAACAGCACCGCTCGCATCCCCCATCTCCACGCCAGGCCTCCATCTTCCAACTGCACAAATGCGGCTCCGCCTCTGCCCTTCGACGAGCTGCCGCGCTCCTCGTGCGACCCATCTCCACCGTCGACCGCGCCGCTCATCCACCGACCTCACCATCCCCGAGTAGCGACCAAGACACGGCCACGCAGAGACGANGGGCACCACCTCTCGCCCCTTTATACGCATTGGATACAAGCGCGCTCGCAAATTTCCGGACGCGGAGTNGACGCGATGGGGATCATCGGCTCANGGTAAGTGCGTCGCATTCTCGCGGCGCGCAAGAACGTACGTATTCACTCGGCTGCTTGAACAAACCTAGCGCGTATTCGCGGTGCATGTCTGCCGTTCCCCCGTTCCTGCCTCTGCAAGGGACGTCGCAAATTCAAGCGCATCGCACCTGGCCCCCTGTTTCCAAGACATCATGGCCAGTACAGTGGATCAAACACGGAGAAGGCCAGAGTACAACCGCGTGGGTCTAGCACGGACAGCGAAACGGGCTTCGGTACGTCAACTCCCGTTCCTCGTTTTGCGCTTGCCCTCGCGGCTCCAGCGGCCGTCGCACCATTTCCCTTTCGGCCTCACGCTGATGGCGCCGCGGGAGATTCTCGTAAAACAAGTTCCTGTTTGCCTTGTTCTTTCCGAGACACTGTGACAAGCGCGGTGCGTCGGACACGGAGAGGCGGGAATATTATTCCGTGGGTCTCGCACAGATGGCAAAATTGATACGGCTACCTCGGGGCCCGCGTGCAGATTTGTGTCTGCTTTCGCGGCCGCTGCGCTTGTCACACCACCATTTCCATTGCCTCGAGTTGACCGCGCCGTGCCCCACGTGAACTGCGAGACAACGGGGGGTTGACCATGCGAGACTCGCCCCCTCAAGCCCATTCGGCATGGCAGCAATGTGGTCCGCGCTGTCTCACAGTCTGGGTCCTGACCGTCCTCACGTAGTAATGCACATGGCTGATGCGACGGGAAGGTGAACTGCAGGGAGTATTGCCTCTAGCGCTAGTGTCAATGTTTAGGCTCAGCAAGAACACGGACCGCGAGAGAGACTGCCCATCATGTCATCCGAGATCATCCACCACAGCAGAGACTGAACTCTATTATGCCTTAAGGATTCGAAGGCCTCTTGCAACGGCTGTGTCTCCAGGCAACAGATGCGGAAATAATCGTGTGAATCATTTATTCATCAGACAGTTAATTTATGATCGGGTTGTGTACCGGTGAATGTGACAGACAATTGAGTTTACTTGAGTTTGAGTTTTGAGATATATCTTAAGTCAGCCTTGCAGTATTTAAGAGGAGGCAGCACAAGACAGGCAGAGCATTCAGTGCTCAGTATGCTTCGACAGTCATCCAATGATCTTCAAGGCCGTAAACGGACCAAGCAGAGATGCCGCCGTAAGTCATTCTGTCCGTCACACATCAGTATCATCGGCTAACTGACAGATTGGAATGGTTCTTAGCGGCAAAGCCCAGGCCACGCCCCGTAAATGAGCTTCGCGGGAAGCTCCGTGCACTGATCCAGGCTGACTTGGGTACGAGATTGACTTGCATCGTGTTGCTGTCAAATTAGATTTGAATTCTCACCATTCCTTTCCAGTGCGTGTGACCGGGGATGCGGAAGCGAAAATGTCCTGGGCTCGTTACGGAGATGAGATAGTAGAACGGTATCATGTCGATGTTGAAGGATGGCCAGGGCCAGGGCCAGATGGTGATGGGGTGCTTTTCGGGGATCTCAGCAAGCAGAAAAGTCTCCGTAAGAAGCCTCTCGAGCGTGTCATCCATGCTTGGGAGCTCGGTCACATGTACTTCCGATTGCTCTCCGAAGCTGAGGTACTTGAGCGGCGGGGTCGATATCCAACATCGGGCAGCACTATCGGGGAACCGTCCGTACCGAAACCGCAGCGCATTGATGCAGGAGAGCTGCGGCCTTATATGCAGAAGGGGCAGGCCGGACGCCATAGGAAACAGATACGGTACTCGAAATCTGACCGATTGGTGGAGGACTCAGAAGACATGGATTAGATACAGGAATAGACCGGTACAATCATTACCACTGCTGTGCTAATGCCGTGTGACAGGAGAGGTGTCGCGCAGAACGTAAGAGGCGCAAGGATAAACTCACGGAGCACCGGAAGATTGGACACGGAGGGAAGGTGGTGTTTGCCCGTTCCCGCGATTGCATAAAGGCCGCTTGCATTTCTANNGCACACGCACCTAGAGAGGAGAGAGTAGAGTAGCACATGACAACGATCAGTGATGGAAACGAATAGTGGATCGAGGCAGTGCGATAGCGTCCATGCATGCATGTAGATATAGTTAAATAAAAGGAATAGAGCAACGGGACATCGACCATGGTGTGGATGTCGAAGGGAGTGATGTCAAGTTAAGAAATGAAACGTACGGTTCTTAACAGGATCATGCTGCATGAATCATCGAGGTTCGAAGCTCCAGTGTTATCTTTTCTTCTCACGAACGAATGGCTCGAAAGGTATACACCGTCCACATGCTCAATACTGACTCACTAGAAGCAGATTCGCGGCGTTAAGGTGTGCGAATCTGATGTCCTAAGATCCTAATTTATACCTGACGAAATTATTGTCCCCCTCGATCCACAACCCCCACATCACTTCCAGAATCCAGCATAGACAACAACTTTATTCTGTCCGTCGCAAGACGTGTTTTCAATATCTTGGAGGCAGAGGGTATACACTATTATCTGTTCGGGAGTGCTGTGTCAGCCTTATGGGGAGCTACTCGCACTGCTAATGTATTTACGTCTCAAATTGCTTACTTCTTCCACACTTCTGCTTACTTCTTCACTCTCGCAGGACGTGGACATCGTCGTGCAAACCATGGATTACACCCAAGAGCAAGTGAAGTGGCTGCTTGTCGCTGCAGACCGCAGTTTTTACACCATCCCATCGGCCAACCTGCTCAATCGATACAGAGTTTTATGGTGCAGGCATTGTGGTCGGAGGGGGCCGACACGACATTGCAAGGTGGACATCCTCATCCCCCCGAGTTTGAATCTTCCTACCCTGGATGCTTATGAGATCGAATGGCAGGAGGGTCTTCCTGTTGTGCCCCTCGGCATGCATCTTCTCCTCAATTGCAAGGATGGGCCGATCATCGGGCATCACGAAGACGTGATTTTCAGAAAAAGCAGTATGTCGATGTCGACGACATCTACGACCTGCTCGACATCAGTGCCCAGGAGGGAGGAGTGAGTTTTACCACAGTCTCGGACGAGGTCTTTTGGATGGGAAGGAACCGGGTGCGGGCATTCATCCGGGCATATCCTCGCAGCCACAACACAGAGGGATTTAGGACTTGCTTAACTTAAATGACCAGTGCGAGTGAACAAGGTTAGGCTCTGGTATTGTTCTGCATGAGCATAACGTAAAATTATTTTGACGTCCTAAAGGGAGACCTCAGGCTTGAACCAATGGCAGACACATCAAGTACTACGAACAAAGTACATCCTTTACATTACATGGAGATGGAAAGTGCAGAGATGGGTAAATGATAGTATGTGGGTTTCCGCAGGATAACAAGAGAATGTGCAGTGTATGATGATAGCTATGAGAAAGCACGTAGCAAAAAAACAAAGTGAACTAAAGCTAAATGTGTCCATGTCAAATGACTCAGGTCAAATATTATCATGTGGAAAGAAGGTTCAAGATTTGTTGTAAACGATCGGGAGAGAGAGAGCGGCCCCGCCGTTGTATAAGAGTCTCCATGATGCTTGCTAAATGCATGTCTTGGAAATGGGTATCAATGATTGAAAGAGCAGTTTCCAGCCGCAGAAGTAGGTGCTCCAAAGCAGAGACAGTATCCGCAAGACACATCGTTTCGGGGTATGCAGGAAGGAGGACCGCAGGATCGCCATACATATAGCGAGAGTCGTCGTGACCGCCCAATTCCTCGATATCATCCTCGACATCGAGCGTCTGCTGCGGCTTGAATACTCTCTTGCTCGCGACCGCCTCCAAGCGAATGCAGAGTAATGAGAGCTCTCGGAGATGATCGGGGGTGCATAAGGAACGTGCAGCGAGAGCCCGAATAAGGGGGCAATCCGCCTCTTTACGACCCAGGAGTTGACGAGGATAAACGGAGGATAACACCTCTGGCACTTCCAGGTTTTTTAATTTGACTTCGCCCATGGACGCAACCACGACGTTGTGATTGCGAATCGCCTCGATTATAGGATCAACAGGCATTGCGCGCCTCGAGATCCTTTTGTCAGTAAAATTTGACGTCTGGACCGCGTTCAGCTCCCAGACCTTTAGCAGGACCTTCCCCTCTTCCGCGCATGCACTGATCCTCGCCTTGCTGACAGAATCCATAGGCATTGCCGACATACTTTTTTCTAAGGGAATTCGAGACTGGATCTCATTCAGCGCGTCGACACTGAGCAGAATCTGTCCACCTTCCGCACATGCACTGATCCGCGCGGCTCTGTTGACCATGGGCCCAAAATAATCCATGCGCTTCGTGACAGGGTCCGGACCACAAACTGGGACACCACAATGAAGCCCCATGCGCACGGCCAGCCCACGAGCGATCAGATTGCCATGGGTGTCGTAGAGCTCCATCCCATCTTTGGAATTGAGCAGCTCCTTCGGCCAAGGCTGGTACATCAATTCGACTTGCACGTTGAGACACCACAGTAAGGCGGCGGACACGCTTTGGAACGCGACCACGAAAGCATCGCCCTCTGTCTTGACTTGATAGCCGCCACAATCGCGTATCTGCTGGCGAAGCAAAGCATGATGCAGGCGTATTGCGGTGGCCATACTCCCATTGGTCTCCCAAAGATGTGTCGAGTTACGGATATCCGTGAACACGAGGGCCATGTGTCCAGTAGGCGCCAACACTTCATCGTGAGGAGACGGCGGATAATAAGCCAGAGGAGACGGTGGCTGGCGCATCGCAGTGCTTGGCAAATCCTCCCCGAGCTCTTCCATGCGGGTCCCTCTAGGCATTGCTACGACCATGACCATGATGGTTGTGTCCCCATCATAGCTCATCGCAAAGTCGCGCAGCTTCTGAGCACCACGCATCGGGTCACCGCGCTCTGAGCGGACGATGTCAACTGCGAGCTGCACGGGCACGTTGAGCCATACGCCTTCGTTTGCGATGATGATGAACTCATCGTCATCCGTGAGATCGTAGCTCCTGACGTCGGCGCGGAATTGACCATCGGAATAGCATCCCAGCATCCCCACGTCCTCGAGACCGTAGAGACATCTGCGATCTTCTCATCCGGAGAAAACCATCCTTCCGCAGCCCGAATCCGCGTCATCTCCGTCCGATCGAACTCATCATGTCGGCATGACAGGAGATTTGCAGTCCCATTGCAAGACACAACTGCCATCGAATTGCCGTTGTTCGCCGTGTATAAAGTCCTGCCTTTGACATAGACGACAACGCCGGTACAACTGAGGCTCCTGAACTTGATATCTTGGCTCGCCGACGACTCTAGATCGGGCACCAGTCCTTCCATCTCCTCTACGTTTCCAAGCGCAGTCGGATACCCGGGAGGATCATTCAGTTTCTCGACCGAAATCCCGCGAAGATAGTTGTAGCAGGTCTTGTTGAGCCCGAGGAATGAGCGGCGGAGAACATTAGTAGGATTGTCGTCAGGGCATCGGTCGAGTTCTTTGACAATCGCCGAAGTCACATTGATGTAAAGATGCCGTCCCATGACGTTGTCTCCGATGTTAGCACGGGTGCGTCCAATGACCGCGAAGAGGGCTTCGTCGGGTTTGTGACGGAATGACGGCTGGACGACATCGAACATACAGACGTGCTCGCGCTGCCCTGGGAAGTCCGCAATGCCGTAGACCATCCCGTTGACCTCCGAAACGGTGGTCCGCACACGTTGGCGTTTGTTGTCCTCAGGAATATCGGTCGCAAACGTGGTCGTCACGTCTATGAGACCCAGGACGCGGAGCTTCGACGAGAATCCGGCCAAGGGCTCATCCGTATGCTGGAATGCAGGACGCACTGTTTCGCGATCTGGCTTGATCTCGAGCTGCTTGTTGTCCGACAGATTGAGGTATTGGAGCTTTTTATTGTAATTCCTGTGAAAAGATTGAGATAATCACCCAGGACGCGAAGAAAGCGACCTCACCAATTCCAATCGAACTCGGTGTTGCTGATGTTGTACTTCAAGACGTTACTGCCCATGTCAAGCATCGTGAGATTCGTCAAGTTAGACAGCTCTATGGGAAGGGTATGAAACCGATTTCCATTCAGGAACAGGATGCGAAGGAAGAAGAGTTCCTCAAGATGTTCTGTAGGGAAAGTGAGAAGATGGTTGCCGCTTAGATACAACTCTTCGAGTCTGCTGAGGTCCTTGAAGAAATGGCCTGGCAATTGGTACACCTCGTTGAACGACATGTTGAGAACTCTGAGTTCGCTTAAAGTAGCAAGCAAAGGAAGAACGTTGTCGGTGAGTTTGTTTTGGCCAAGATACAACCGTTTGAGCGAGGTGACCAGAGGTACAGACGATCGCAGAGGGTAAGAGGAGGTACTCCCCAAACTCGTCACCGATACCTTCCGCTGCTCTATTATCGGGACTGTGAGATCCAACGAAGCGCCTACATCAGCCGGCCCCAAAGGAGGATGCCATATCTCGAGCGCGTTTGCTGTCAAATTGAGCTCGGTGAGTAAGCCGCAATTCCAGATGTTCGATGGAATCTCAGTCAAGTGATTCGAAGACGCATGGAGAACCTCGAGCCTCTGCAGACGATGAATCGTGCTAGGAATTGTCCTGAGTCTGTTGTGACGACACGAAAGGGAAATCAGTCTCCCAAGCTTCTCGATGCTATCCGGAAGCACGGTTAATCTGTTGTGGTCGAGGCGTAGAACCTCGAGACAAGCCAAGTCGGCGAGAGGGAGATTGTCGAGGGAGGTGAGGTTGACGTGGGAGAGATCGAGAAAAGTCAAGGAGAGGGGTGGATGCGGGTGTAGTCTGGGACGAACGAATGCACGTTCCGACAGATTGTGCGAAGCATCGATAGACAGAAGGCATGGCCCGGAAGGTATTTCCAGATCCCGCACGAAATTGTTTTTGATACGCAGGTGCGTCAAACTTGTCAGCCGTGTTACTGGAGCGATATCAACAAGCCTGTTCCGGTTTGCATTAAGCGTGTGAAGGGCACTAAGGTCCGAAAAGCTCTCAGGAAAACGCGAGAGCTGATTCCCAACGAGGGTGAGGCGCCTGAGCTTGCCCAACCGACCAATTGTGTCTGGAAGTACGGATATCGTATTAAACGAGATATCCAGGTCGGTCAACTCCGGCAGATCGCAAAGCACGCTGGGAAACGTGTCGAACTTGCCGTTCGAAGCATTGAGAACCTTCAGTGAACGCAGTTTCCTGAATGACTCGGGGAGCTTCTCCATGCGATGGCTTTTAAGATCCAGTTTTGTTAACTTGGGAAGGTTTTCCAAGCCAGCATGCTCCAGATCGGCGATACGGTTGCACGACAAGTCTAAGCTTTCCAGCTCAGAAAAGTGGGAGACACCACTAGGGACACGGTTGATGGCCATCGTCGAGAGAGAAAGTTCGCGGAGTCGCGTGCACATCTGAGCGAAATCTATAGGTACGCTTAGCATCGGGTTTCTGTCGAGGACCAAGGTCTGTATCTCCTCCGCATGGCCATACAGAGCGAGTGGTATTGCCCTCATCCTCCGGTTTGTCATGTCTATGCGGTCGTAATTCTCAAACGTTATTTCGTTCCCCTGTACCAATACCTATCAATCGCATGTGACGCCGTCGATGGTCCGACTCACAAGGTTTCCAAGCTCCGCGCTTTTGTACGAGAAGATAGCAACACATTCGAGGTCCATCGATGTCCACTCTTCGGCATGATCTACAGGCTGGAAGCCGGCGACATGAAGGCGAATCCAGAGGATGTTCGCAGGCCGATCATCCACAGAAAGAAGGCGATCTGCAAGATCGTTAGATAGCTGTCCTCGAATGGACTTCATGAACGCACCTCGTCCATGCTCCCGAATATGCAGCTGATAAGCAACTGTGTCGCCATTCGTCAAACGTTTGCGCAGGACAGGGTCTAGCTCCGCAACTGTCGCGTGCAGAGGGATGGACAAGATTTCATAGCTGCCGTCTAAACCATAGCCGCCGCCTGCACGATAGACGCGAACTTGTATCTGTGTGATGGGGGCTCGTTCTGGGAGAAACTGGCGCGAGAGAGTTCTAGAGTGAACGCGTTTCCGGCTGGCCTCTAACATTGCTGATGTTGCACGAGAATCAGGCCGGGTCGCTTTCGGTGGTAGGAAGATATCCTCCTCAGGATCGGAGTGCTCTGGCTCTGGCAGCTCTTCCTTGCCACCAACGGCCCAACTTTGAGGAGGATCCCAAACCGAGGAGTTAAGACACTGGGGAATGTCGGCGGCTGGGGTCGCATAACAAATGCCACGCCCTGCGGCAGACTTGGTTCGACGCGGACCTGACCACGAGAATAGAGGATAGTATGTGACAGTGCCGGGGTAACCGAGTGATAAAATTGGAGCGTCGAATGTCCGAATGGGAGTCCGGACGAGATTTGTACGATTTGGAGAGGGTAAGACAGAAGGATCGACGACTCCGTCCATGCGGCTGAGATTAAAGTCCCAGTTGGGGCTCGGGGGAGGACCGTATAGCAACGCCTTCGCTTTACGTTTCCAATGCCGCGAACCAGAGTTTGACCTTGATATTTCTTCGCTTTTGCGAGAAGGAAGTGGGGGAGCATCGTCGGGCAACGTGGTCCTGTCGCTGTCCGTGCCGCGCTTACTTCGCGACCTCCGTATGATGCTCAACAGATTATTCGACGATTTGGTCTTGCGCAAATCGGGCCGTTTCCAATTGGTCATCTGAGGAACATTCTCCACACTTTGCTTCTCAGGTATTGCTTCTTCCGCATCGTGGATGGATGAAGTGTTAGAGAAATTCGAAATGGACGTCGTCGAGCTGGATCCCCCCGAAGTAGAGAGGGACGTATCTTCGACCTGTGAAATATTGTCAAGCACGGTCAGACTTAGCCGCCAGAAAAGCAAGATAAGAACGCACCACGTCGCCTTTGGAGATAGTCGGGAGTTCCGCATGATGTACAGTCCACCCACTCACTTCTGGCCGACATGGTAGGCCAGAGACTTGGTCAAATGCGACCCGCTGCTGACCGTAGCTTAGTCTGTTGTGTTCTGCTCGCACCATGACCGCTTCCGCCTTCGCCTTGAACTTGATGGTTACTGAAGAAAAGGTGCTGGCCGGGTAGCGAGCGCGCCATTCTGGCCCCCTCGGCTACGTAGAGATTTGTCCTCATGGAGAGCGCCATGATTCTCAGAGCCGACGGCCCTATCCTAACTCGGCCTAATAATCTTTTATCAGCTTCTCACAATCGTCCACCTGGGTCAAGTCTGAAATTCTTCCCGCAGATACCTCCGACCCAGTTACCCCATAAGATATCCGCGGAGAGCGCGCCGCCAGGACTGCGCCGTTTGGTAGTTCACACACGAGCGCCGGAGCAACACGAAGAGGCTCCCGGCACAGCCTGCGTTCCAACCTTATACCCACAAGCATGGCATCTGTCGAGCCATCCGAGGCGTCGTTCATCCTGGTAAATCCAGACTCACCTGTCGTGTCGTCTGAGAGGAGGGGAGCAATAGAGGTTCTGGGAAAGGCTATAGAGCAGGCGGGAACCATAGATGGCGGAGAGGTGCGCCCATCATTCAGTCCCTCTAACGCCCGCCGAGGACTGATATGATGCGCAGGCCTCTCAGCAGCAGCACCCCTCACTGAATCCAAAATACGAAGTTGGGTCCACAACCTCTTATGCGCACGACTGGTCGCCGTCAGGTGTCGGCCATAAGCTGTCCATCCATGGCCGGCACTTTATAGATGCCCACGGGCGCGTATGCAACCTGCGAGGCGTCAACTTGTCGGGTTCAAGCAAGACGTACGTTGCCCAGATGATCGCGGTTCAGATCTCCACATTCGTCGCAGTGCTCATGTATCTAAAGGCCAGTAAATCATGAGCATGAGACGTTCCCAGCGAATCATGCAGACATGACATTCGTCGGGCGTCCGTTCCCTCTGGAGGAGGCTCACGAGCACCTAGCCAGGCTGAGACGGTGGGGTTTGACATTCGGTCGGTATCCTGGTATATTCGCTTTTGCCAAGTCTCACACTTCAGCAATCAGTCCGCTTCATAGTAACATGGGAGGCAGTCGAGCACGAAGGACCGTGAGTTGATACCTCTCAGCTTTGTTCCCCGACCCTTGCTAACTGCATACTAGAGGAATCTATGACCAGGAGTACCTCGACTATGTCCGCGAACTACTATCCTTATTTCCGCTATACGGGCTTTCTGTATTTGTTTGCCTCCACCAGGACGTCTGGTCTCGATACGCTGGCGGCTCAGGCGCCCCAGCGTGGACTCTAGAAATGGTCGGGTTCGACTTGCATGCTCTCGAGGAATCCGGTGCAGCTTGGCTTCTTGGTGTCAAGGGCGGAGGACATGTTGAGGCTGAGCGCGGCATCTGGCCCTGCGGTTATCAGAAGCTTGCAGCTGCTACGATGGCGTAAGGTCATATTATTCTGATTGCATATAGAAGCCTGATGGTTTCCTTCAGGACATGCTTCTGGGCAGGAGATACCTTCGCTCCTAAATTGCGGATCAAGACGGGCGAAGACAAGGAGATGTCTGTTCAGCAGTTCCTCCAGAACACGTTCTTAGATATGTGGGAAGTCGTCGCGCGTAGCGTTGGCGATCTAGAGGGTGTAATCGGGTTCGAGGTCAGTTTCTATCTTCGTTTGCAAATGGTGCACTGACTGAAACCATGAATTAGATTATGAACGAACCCCATAGGGGTTACATCGATCTGCCTTCATTGCATGAGTTTGATTACAATACCGACCTGCATCTCTCACATGTCCGTGAGTACCTTTCAAATAGCCTGCCTGGAAGTTCTTAACAGCTCGCGATTCCGTAGCTTCTGCCCTTCAGGCGATGATGCTGGGATCTGGGATTCCCACCGCTGTAGGGCACTGGACACGCTCATTCCCCGTGCCAACCCGCTTGACCTCGACTAGCGTGCTAAACTCTGCGAGTAAGAAAGCATGGCGGCCTGACGGACCCACCGCCGGGAGAGATCTATGGGAAATGCATGGTGTATGGGGATACGATGTCAAGAAACAAGAAGGCGTCGTTCTCAGGGAGAACTACTTTGTGAAGGACCCAATGACGGGCAAGAAGGTAGCTCTCGTTTTGTATATCATCGATCCCCTTTGTCTGATTGGAATACAGGTGGACTGGTATACGGACTTCTATTACCCGCTCATTCACCAATGGACGAATCGCGTCAGGAGCGCGTCAAGCAGCGAAAAGCTGGTCTTCTTGGAACCTATACCCAACGAAGTTCGTGAACGATCTCACCAGTAACTCAATTGATGATATAACGCTCCATCTAGTTCTGCCCCGCCTCCTGGACGCCTGAGCACCAACCGTCAAATATGGTTTACGCGCCGCACTGGTTCGTCTATTCTTGTCCTTTCCTTGCGGATGGTAACATCTTAGGTCAGGTACGATTTGAATGCCCTGTTCGCCAAGGCGTTCGGCGACTTCACTCCAAATGTCCAAGCCTTGTCAAGGGTAAGCAACTCTACCTCCTTTGAGATCGGATGTTTATGCTTCCTTCAGGGCACGTTCCCGTTGAGAGCACTCTACTGGGGCCATCGCGGGGCAAGGGAGAACTTTTCTCTTCAGATCCGGAACATCGTCGAGGCCGGTTACAAATCTCTCGGAGAGAAACCGGTCCTTATTGGCGAATGTGGTATCCCAATGGATATGAAGTTCGTCACCGCAGCAGCTCCTTTGTGTTAGTTGTATCTTATTACCATATAGCAAGGGCGAGGCGTTCAAAACCGACGACTGGAAATGGCATGCCCGAATGATGGACGCCATGATCATAGCGCTGGAGAAGTCTCTCGTCCCCTTTACGTGAGTGCGCCCACATCCCCTTTGCGCACCACGACGCTGATGACGCCGCGTCCGCAGACTGTGGAACTACAACCCCGAGAACGACGATGTGAAGGGTGACAACTGGAACGGCGAGAACTTCTCATGGTTCAGCCGCACACGTGCGTCGCCTGCGTCGCAGCTGTCGCTCGAGCAGAACTGCGCCGACCTGGATAAGGGAGGCCGCATCTTGCAGTCCGTCGTGCGGCCTTATGCTGCGAAGACGGCAGGCATCCCGCTGCGATTCGATTACGAGATGACGACCGGACAGTTCACATACAAATGGATAACACCTCATGGACCGGAGTCACAGGACGACAGAAGCAATGGGTCCAGCCTTTCACGAGGCGTACGAAACCCGCCTACCCATGGTCATCCACCTCTCACCGCGCGCGAGACCGAGATCTTTGTGCCCTCCATGCTGGTACTCGGGCGGAAGCTTGTCGTAGAAGGCTTGGAAGCAGATGATAAGTATCTTTATGACGAGAACAGACAGACTCTCTTCATTTTGCCTGGGAACACCAGTCCCGGGAAGAAGCATACCGTTATTGTCAGGGTCGACCCTCCGTATGCCTTGTTCGAAGTCAACGATTTCTGGACGGATTTTGGCGGCCGCCTTTTGGCTGTTCTTATTGCGTTCATTGCTTTCATTGCTTATTGGATTTTTCCCTGACCTTGCTTGACCTTGACCTTGATCTTGACCTTGACTCTGCTATCGTTACTATCGCGATTTCTCCAGAGAAGTCCCCCGCACATACGTCCATTTCGCTTCGGACCTTCGACTATCTGTTAGAACCTACCTGCGTTATCGCGAAGGTGCGATTTGTGAGAGTTGTATGCCGGTAGTAGCATAGATTCACGCTCTCCGAAGAACTGCGTTCTAGACATGAAATCGATGGCAGTCACAAGCCGAGTGATAAATACTTGATCTTGTGAGTACTAGTGTTGAGCCGCACCAGACACCCTGCAAATCCAAGCATAAATACTCCTCAAATTACCACGTTTCTAACAAACGCCGTATATCTCATGGCCTTGAGACAACTGGCGTCGACCTTCGCGAGGCGAAGCGGAGCCCCATCATCTCGGCTTCGCCAATACGCTCCCGGCGCGCGCTTCACGTCCACTACCAGCACTACGTCTTCCGTAGCCGTACTGGCGCTGAACACATCTTTCCCTTACCGATGGCTCCGCGACTCTTGCCAATGCCCACAATGCGTCCATCCAACCACGCTCCAGAAACTGCACCGGACATCGGACATCTCTGACGACATCGTGCCGCAGGGAGAGGGCGTGCGGATCGGCGAGGACGGGGTGCAGGTCCAGTGGGCTGGCGGCCACACCTCATTCTACCCGACGTCCTTCCTGGCGGCCCATTCGTCTCCTGCAAAGCTCGCGCAATTCCACAAGGACGCGAAGAGGCAGTCATGGGATGCGCAGGCCATCTCGAGCTCGCCGACACTCACTCTCGCGTACGAGAGTCTGCAGTCCGACCGCGGGCTCTTCGACGCGATGACGCAGCTGTCGCGCTATGGGCTGCTGTTCTTGACGGGTGTGCCGAACCAGGAGACGTCGGATGAGGGCTGCGAGGTGAGGAAGTTGGCGGAAAAGTTTGGGCCGCTGAGGAAGACATTTTATGGCGAAACATGGGACGTGAAGAATCTCGTGAACAGCCGCAATATCGCTAATACGAATCTATACCTCGGTCTTCACATGGATATCTTGCGAGTGGCACCATCTGTCGTCCTGTTCTCAGATGCTTATATTTGTTTAGGTATTTCGAACATCCCCCGCCGTTCCAGATCCTGCACTGCGTCCGAAACCGTGTCAAGGGCGGCAACTCGCTATTCGTAGATGCTCTCAACGTCGCCGAGAAGCTGCGCCGAGACTACCCGAAGGACTTCGACATCCTGACCTCCACGCCCGTCTCGTTCCACTACATCAACGACGGCCACCACTTCCACTTCGACCACCCCACAATCGAGCTCTCGCAGTTCGTCGACCCGCAGACTGGGCTGCGCCCTGTCAACTACGTCAGCTACGCGCCGCCGTTCCAGGCGCCGCTTTCGCCGACGACGCCCCCCGAATTCTATCCTGCTCTGCAGCGCTTCGCCTCGCTCCTTGATCAGCCCGAGGTCACATTTGAATATACGCTAAAGGAAGGCGACGCCGTGATATTTGACAATCGGCGCGTGCTGCACGCGCGCACGGCGTTCTTTGACCCGGAGGAGGTTCTGGACAGCGAGGGAAAGGAGCAGACCAACCGGTGGTTGAAGGGGTGTTACTTCGAAGCCGATGATTTGGGGGATCGCGGGAGAATTCTGAGGGCAAAGCTAGGTCTCTGATGTTGCTGCGTTTCCAATACCCAATGGAAGACTACTTTTCAGCTGCTCACGCGTGATTCGATTGATTAAGCATGCACGGATGCGACCGACTCATCGTTGTACTTACAGTTCCTATCACTTTCGCTTTGACCACCGCTACAACGGGCAGGCTTGTGCTTGACGCATGGGCCACGTGGTATAGTCCAATTCTGGTACAAGGCCAGCATCGCTTCTCCTGATGAAGGACAGGCCGAGGCTGGCCAGATACGGACTATCGGCGTCGGTCAAAGCTTAAAGTTATTGTTTCACTTCGGGCAGAGTCACAGTGCGTCGCTAGGACCGCAATTGTTTGACTTTCGAAGTCAAAGCTGTTACATATCAAAGCGGTTTCTGCACAATAAGTAAGGCTGCGAGTCCATGCGATGGACTGGTTATAACTGGGTTCTGGGACGTGCGACCTGGTCCAAGTATCATACCGCAACGATTGTTCGACGTAGACGAAGAGGTATAAGTGCACGGACTCACTGAATCCTAACATCGGAAATCTAATTTCTATACACTGTTCTTCAGGTTCGCGGTTACATTTTGGCGCAGGAAGCTGGCTAACGTCATTCTTGTCGGAATCCAGCGAAGTAGACTCAAACATGTCCCAGCGAGCTCGCCCAATCGATTTCAAGAAGACGAGTAGGACCACCAAGGTAGGGCGATGCCTACATCGCAGCTCAAAACCATGGCGCAATGTGTTCCATCGAGAAAAAATCATGGATCGAGTACATGTAGCCTACCGTGAACGACGCTTTTTCACGCTGTGGATGGGCATTAAGACACGTAAACATGTCATCTGGTGGAAAACCAAGGGTTCCTGTCAGGAAGACGACTACGATGACAGTATGTTTCCTGACCTTTCGAAATCCCCAAGCTCTGATTGAAGGCCGCGCTGCCTGCAGTACGGAAGCTGGTATCGGAGACACACTTGCAGAGTCTGCCGTCCCCTAGGGATCTGCTAGAGACATCGAGGGCTCGAGATGCAATGGCTCGTGCCGAGGCATGGATCGCTCAGGAAAAAGAGAAGACGCGCGCGGGGCGCCGAAAAGAAGACGAGGAGCACAAGCAGCGGTTAAAGCGACACGTAAGGAATCCCAGTGATACTTAAGCCAGACATCGGGCTTACATTTCCTCAACGCATTAGGACCTGAGGCGAACCGTATTGATACGGGAGGCGAATCGTCGTGCCGGTAAGGTTTGATTGATCATTGCAGCACGCTTTACGAGCCTCCCCACCATCGTTGGATAAGAGCACTTCGGGAGTTCGTCACCTCTGCACGTGCGCGTTATGCGACACGTTGGTTCGAGAAAACCTGGCATCAGATGCAGGGAGGCGTGTGGTGACGAGAAGCCATCGTGTAGTTAGTTGCTGGATCCGAGGAGAATCGTGGGGAAGATATCCTTCTGTACCATCATGTCGCAAGGGCGACGGCTGTTGCGGAGGTATTTCGGTATCGTCGTGCTCGGTGGAGGCAATGTTAAAATAGATGAACCAACCTTCAACGTTGTTGCCTGGCCACCTATACGGAAGAACGGTTGACTCAGCAAACCCGTCAAACCTCCTCCAATCCTTCAATCCATTGAAAGACGATACGCACGTGGTGAGCTCCAATGTTGGTCGGTCCGGGGGCTTTGACGGTCCAGGCTTGCGTTTGCAGGTATTTTTGTAAGAGAAAAGATAGAGACCACTCTGGCATTTCGAGTAGAAGACCCAATGGCTTGTGAACATCGTCGGCAATGCGCATTGTGGGAGTAGGAAAAGTTCAGCCCCGCTGGCGGACTGGCGGGCTGGTCGATTTATGGTCCTTATGAAGCGTAAGATGTTCGCATTAAAGACCGTCTGGTCGAAGCCTCTGTTACGCCCCGGGAAAAGAGCGGGCTTCCAGTCACAGGCTGGATGGAGTACATGACATACTTAGGCCGCCGCGTGCGGAGCGTTCCTGCTTGGAGAAGATAAGTATCCTTTTCACTCAACCCGTAGAAACGATTCACCATCTCTGCTATTCGATGATATTAACATAGAGCAGCTGCGAAAATCGACTGGAAGTAAATTGGACCTGAGGGCACGATTTGAACGAAGGGCCCAGGGCCAGAGCGTTGTTTCAACCACGCGAGCGTGAGAAGGTACTCCGCGGAGGCAAATTGATATCTCTCCTCGACTCACTTGGCAGCCAACATCTTGAGTCTCAAACGTTATGTACTCGAGTACATAAACGTTAAACCCTTGCCAACAGGATGCATACCACTATCTGAGATAGTAGTATCTCTGGCAAGTACAAGTACGTGGAATCCTTTATGACGTCGTCCAGCTGTATGACGAGGCCAATATCCTACAATTCACTGCGGAACCCTCGGATTACTTCTTGCGAAAAAGGTATGAAAGAGTCTATACACAACCCTCCCCGCCTCATTGTATTCTAGAGACTCGGTCACGAGTCTAATAAAAGAGTTCTTCCACCTTTTCTGACCTGCGGGCACTAAGTATCTTTCGATGCTTTTTCGATCGCGAAGTTGTGAGGAGGGATGTGGCATTGACGTCGAGCCCGCGCCTCCTTGGGACCTTTTCGGACTGAAAAAGCCGGATTTTTCCGCCCTTTCCTGAGGTCGAAAGATTTCACCTATATCGACTACTTTCTCGCTCGAAAAAGTGCGCCTCTTCTTCTTTCTTCTCCCCTCACGTCTCGAAAAAGCGATCTTGGCTAGAGGTGCTGTGAGGTGCTGGTTATAAGGCTCCGGTGAGTTCATCGAATTTTCGCGAAGTCGTCTCTCGCGATTTTCCTCGAACACCCACGCCTTCCGCGCCTCGTCCCCCGTTGCATCTCCCCATGTTCCATCCCAACACGTCCAATGTCGGCCGCGACGCCCTCAAGATCTGTATCAAACATGATAAAGCAGTCGAGGTCACGCACTTTATGTTTATGCCGAGGGTCCCGGTCGAGAGGCCTGTGGTAAGTAATTTGGTATTTCTTCTGTATCGAACTTCACTAATTTAATCTTCTGTAGCTCTTTGAGATCCTTCGCGCCACCGACACCGGTATGATGGACGAGGAGGAATCCAAGCCCAAGTCAGAAGTTACGGACAAGGGCTGTCGCTCAGCACGTCTCGCGTGCGTCTCAGGCGGCGCCGGCTCCTCCTGTCACGCCTGTCGCGTCTGTACCTCTGCGAATCGCCTCGCCTGCACACCAGAAGGCCACGGAGGCTGCCTTGCTCACGCCTATCACCCCCTACGCCTTGCGCGCTGGGGAAGGAGCCTCGGTACCCGGTAAGTGCGATTATATGTGCGTGTTAGCTCAACGTCTGTTAGCTCAACTGCATGCTCTTACTAATTATGTTTCCAGCTAGCAATGCCACACCTAGACCCTCTGAGCTGTCCTCCACGAGTAAAGGTAAGTAGCTAAGCTTGTTTCTGACTGACTTTCGGACTAATATCGCAAGCAGTCAGGAAGCTCGCCAATCCGCGCACCCGCTGCGCCCGCGTTGAACATCCCGAGCGCGCCAGGCTCAACCCCTTCTACCTCATCCCGGATATTAACCAAGGTATCAGCCAGGCAAATCACGAATACCTGCTCGCAAGTATCGACAGCCTGCCTACCTCCATGACGGAGAGTGATAGCAAGCCGGAGGAGGGTGTTCAAGCGAAGAAAGCATGCACCGAGTAGGCGTCTATTGGATAGGGCAACGATTCGACTACGATAGACACGATGTACTTATAGTTCGATTCCATGCTGTAATTATATGTCTACCCTCGGCTCTCCATATAGCACCATGTCCTCCCTCTCAGAAAAATGAATACTATCACTTCAAACTGGCCGAAAAGTATATTTTAGCCTCAAAATCTCATACTTTGGATGCTACTCCCCTCATATATTAAATCTTAGAGCTTAGTACACTCCGACGCACGAGATAATCACGTTCAAACTTGAGCTCTGTCCGAAGAAAGCACCTTCACCTCCCTCTCAGAAAATCGAACACTATCACTTCAAACCAGCCGAGAAGTATATTTTAACTTCACAACCTCATACTTTGGATGCTACTCCCCTCAGATATCGAATTTTAAAGCTTAGTACATGCCGACGCGCGAGATAATCGCGTTCGAATTTGACTCTTGAGCTCTGCCCGACGGTGTCCAGCACGTGATGCCGACGCGCTGCGACAGTGCTGCGACGCGCCTTCGTCGTGCCCAAGTCGGACGGCGTGAGGTGACGCGTCTTTCCTCTCACCATCTGTCGTCTCCTGTTGTCGCTCGCTATCGCGCTCGCTCATGTCTTGCTCGTGCCCTTGTTCCAAATGCAAGGGCAAACTTGTCAGCTGAAATCTGTACGAGTACCACCGTGACCTACGCACCATAACGAAAGAAGCCTCGCTCTCGGCAGCTCGTGATGGCCCATCTATGCACTCAAGTAATGATGTCGCCTCGCTCCCCCCCCTCCCTCACATCTCTCTAGATTTTGGGTCTACATCTCTCTCGAGCTCTGGCGGACAATGCGCTGGCTTTTCGATGTTTTCTCGACGATTGAAGCGGATATGCTCAGTCGTGGCACTCTCACTCATCAAGATATCAATCTGCAGCTCTATGGCAGTCAGCTGCCGTACTTGGGGCCTAATTTTGACTCTGCTGAGGACTTATTGGCTCAGGTTCAGCATTACAGACTCTTGAACACGGCAGCCTTGTGTAAGCAGATATAGACTTAGGACTCGGACATGGACATGCACGTCCGATGCGCGCACTGTATTTTATCACTCCGTGATGCGCAATGTAATGACAGTTGTAAAATTAAAGAATGGCAGCATACGACGAGGCTGTAAGACGAACAATGATGGTGTAATGACAGAAAGGATAGTGCTAGACCCGCTCAAAAAGAAGAACTATTTACTGACTGAAGTTCTTAATGCCTTTGTAGTTGATTGGTCCAGCAGAACCGCCAGTGACCTTCAAAGCAGACCAATCCCATGTTCCTTGCCACGCCAGTTTGAAGTTAGCAGCCACTCCCTCTTATCAACAGAGGGCATGGACTCACCGGTGCACGATCCAGACCCACAGTTGACAGCGACCCTCTTTGCCTTCGAGTTAACGGAGAGAGAGGTCTCACTGCCGACGAAATTGATACCCTAGTTCGACCTGTGATTAGCGGGCGGGCTGCTAATAGGGCATCCGCGGGCAGAGTACTCACAGATATTTTGACGCCCGTCCCGGGCGTGCCGAGTGTGTCTGGGTAGCTCTGGTCGATGATAACACCAAATCTACGTAGTCCTGTCCCGGTGTTGCCGGAATAGGTGACATTCGTTACCGATGCGTCTGTCGCGGATGCCTTCGTCTTTATGCGCAAGGCTTGGTCGCTGTAGGCAGGCGTCAGCATGCGAGAAGAAGTGTACGCCGACAGAGACGAACTTGTTGGTAATGGTATTGTCTCGGATTGTAATATCAGAGACCTTCGCGTCGCTCGAGATGGAACCGATGGAGATGCCATGGCCGCCCGAGCAGGTGTTGCGCTGGAAGATGATGTTCGAGCCCTTGTTGATCGCGAGGCAGTCGTCCTGATTCATGATGGTGCTGTCTTCGATGGTCAGGTGAGTCGTGCTGGCGTCGAAGGCGTCAGTGTTGTGTCCTGCGGCTTTGCCGTCGCTATTTGAATTCGGCTTGTCGCCGAGGGCTATGCATTGTTGTCATCAGGTCAGTGGGCACGCGAGGAAGGGGGATCACCCACAGTCGTCGATGGTCAGCTTGGACATGACGAGCGCCGCCGGGTTTGAGACGCTGTACACATGAGCGGGCGAGTTGAGGACCTTCACATTCTGGGAGATATCGCCTCTGATCGGCAACTAACAATAGGCAGAAGTAGTAAAAACGTACGGTGAACGTTCCGGATATTTTAATCCTGAGTTAAGTATAGTGCTCAGGAGGTGAGCTAATTTGGTCTGGCGAGGTACGTACTTCATCATCGGCGCTGGCTTTGTGACGCCGCCATTTCCACCCTGTCCATCCTGTGCCATGGTGAGGTGCGGTCTTCCCGATATATGAAGATACGGGCTTACCCAGTAGAAGGGCCCGTTGCCGTCGAATGTGTGGCTGTTTCCGTTGACTGACGAGCGAAAGAAGTATCAGTTGCACACTATGGCTGATGGAGTGAGACCTACAGGTGACCGACTTTCCGCTGCATATATGCACGTTCATAAAGCGTTCACACAATGATGAGGAAGCAAAGATCTACCTGATCTGGAAGAGTGGTCCGTCCCATGTTTTGTTCCCAAAAGTGACGTCACCCTCTGAGAAATCCGTCGCGAGTGAGCGCAGCGGCAGAAAAAAAAAATGCATGAGAGGTTTACGCATGTTCACCGTGGTGCTATCGGCGAGATCCAGGTTGAACGTCTCCCCAGCAGGGACGGTGAAGGAGTTGATGTTGACCGTCGTGCACTTGACAGCGTCGTCAACATCATCCATCGATGAGATGGTGCCAGTACAGTCCTGGCCGGTCGGTGCTGCCAGCGACAAACAGATGCATGCTGCTACAGTCACAAGAGCAGAGACAGACTTGAGCGGAGCCATGTTCGACCTGAAAATCACTGCAGAAAATGTTACTGCTCTTATGCCGTAGCAATCTGCTTCGCGGATAACGATGCATGCGCTTCACCTCGGTCACGAGGGTACCACGCACTGCATCCCCGTCATGAGAGTAACACACGGCTCCCGACATAACGGTGGGGCACCGAGCAGTAGTGTCGTACCGAAACATATCCGTCATGGCACGGATGCAATCGTAGTGCGGGAATAGCTGAAGGTCATGCAGGGATAGATTCGGATCACGAAAGAAGCTTAACAGCATCGTTTCTTGTGCTTTTGGAGCCATAAGAGTGATGCGAACATCACCCAGCTGATCTGAAGAAAGAAGTGCAAGATGCCGCGCACCTTCCACTTCGTTCTTGCGTATGCCTTGAAAGGCAGTGGGGTTCGTTGCTCTGTGAGAAGGGCCAGCGCCAGGTCAACGAGGTACCGGGCCGAGCGGGACGCAAGGATGATCTCACTGCTTCCGCTGTAAGATGAAGGATCGCTGTCCTCAATGTGCCGTGGAGTGAGAAAAACGGCAGGCACACACATGTTAGTGATGAAGCCGGTCTACAAATTCGTTCTTGCTTCATCGTGGTGAGCGGTAGAATTAGAAGCTGAACCTGTCATCTCGGCCGCCTGATTTCGCGATCGTCGCCGCAAAGGGTAGAGCACCCGACGAGAAACACTTCTGAAAGGTCTTGGGAGCGAGAGAACAAGGAGGGAGACGCACGAGTTGCACACATGCTGAACCGGCCGCCAGACAGAATGACTACCGACGTAGAAGCGATAATCCCGAGCTAGAACAGGCGTCGACCCTTCCTTGCCTTGATTTTACGAAAAGCCCGAAACACATGTTCAGCTGGAAGCACGAGTCCATAAATCAAGTGGTCACGTACCTCGAATGGCCCTGTGCTATCTAGGGAAGCCCGGCGGGCGAGCACCTTTGGGGAAAGGCCATCCGAGTCATGGGACCGCTCAATGGTGAGCGAGCCTCGACCTGGCCATGATCTCGGTGTCACTAGGTTGAAGGTGTTAGTGTGTTGTCCATCGAGTTGCTGAGTGGAACTGCGATGTCCCCTTTGGCCTCGATCAGCAAAGCCTGACGTATGGACATGACCTCGCTGAATACATCCAAAACGGCCTCGCGTTCACTTGGCATGCTCTAAGGTGACAACATCGTTCGCATATACAACGGCGGCGCGAGCCTTTAAGCCCTTACAACCATGAATTGTTCGGGTACTTCGGGATTTTCGTACTTCGTCAGAACGGGTTCTGTCGTTACTGAGCCATCCTCCCGTTTTATCACCTGTCTTAACACCTAAGCCTTCTGGGTAAGTCACCGAAACAAAACTCCCGTGATTCAAACAGCTGACCTGCCATACTTGCGTGTCAATGCCAAGCTGTGTCAAGGTAGGACTGCAGCGAGCAACGAATTGCTTGGCGAGCTCAAGTCTCGTCGGCATTACACCAGCGTCCGGCACTATATTGACATGTATTCCACGCAACTTGGTTCCATGTGCGAGGACTTCGCCAACTCTGCCCTAGGAAGGCATGCGAGATTACAACATCATCACTGAGACGTGGCCAGGACGGACACATACCAAGTCTTGCATCTTCAACAATATGAACAGTTGCCGTAGATTTGGGCAATGCGTGCAAACATCCCCAATGAGATCGAGGCCTACACGCAGTCGATGCACCGAGAAGCGTGTCAAGCTGTGACCATGCATGGCGATGATCCGTGAGCAAAGCGAGCGGAACGGCGGGGCGTCCATCTGAGGGTATAACGCGTAAAGATGGAAGGCCTCGAGAGGCGATTTAGACAGTGTCTCGATGACACCAGCGGTCCATTTATTGGGGATGCAGATCGGCGGCACGGTCACCGTGATGTATTTTAAGCTGGGCAATCCACTGACGCTGCGGCAATTATCGCCAAATGATTGCATGTCCTGCAGATCGTAATAAACATCAACTGACGATGTAGAAGGCCGTAGGCTACTCACGAAGGAAGGAGACAGTCCTTCCAATCCAAGTCCAACGAGCCTCTTCGAATTGGTACTAATAACTGCCCACGCCCCGACATGGGTAACTCTGGAACATCCCACAAGATACAGATGTTCAAGGTTGGTCAGATGGGGCGACAGAGAATTCAAGAAGTCGTCTGTGATTAGGGGTGATGACTTTACTTAAACGATCAACTGATTACGGACGATCGAGACAAGGAGCAAGACTTGCCTTGCATATTAGAGTTAAGTTTCTCAGCGAATGCCCAGTGAAACCCACCCATTGTGGTAATACCGACACAACGGGGTTGGAAGGCATTATGAGGGAAATCTTGGTTAAATTCTTGAAGCTGGTCAGCATATATGGCTCATAGTTGTCGTCGTGGTGCCCGTTGATTTCTAGTTCGTGGAGTTCGGGACACGTTCGTAATGCCTCCAAAATCGGGGTTGTAAGAGAGCCGTCCCGTGTCCATGTGCATGAGCGGAGGTGGACGGAATTCTGAATTCCTCGAACACAATCCTCGAGAAGGCTCTGGTACGCTTCGGCAGTGTAAAGGGCCTTGGGGAAATCACGTATTTCTGCCATTTGAGGTCATCGTGTATTTGTCACAAGAGGACATGGGAGACACTCACCTAGCTTTCGTACTAAGGCGGCAAGATGTGGATGATGGGCCAAGGTATTGAATAATTGCATCATCTAACCACAGGAGTTAGCCTGGGTCCGCAGGGCAATTCATTGCTTCGGCTCACCTTCGCCTTAGCATCTTTATACCACGGAAATATGATTGCCTTCTCATACAGTAGAGGGACTGTAAACCTATAGAACGACTGATCGACCAGACACAAGGCCGCTAGATGAGATGCCTTCACTACGTGCTGGACGATCAGCGGCAGTAGCTCGAGAGGTAGGTCCTCAAAGGCAGGCATTGTCTTCCCTGAGAGAGCGTGCTGACATTTCTCAGATTATTCCACTATTTTTGGGTTACTCACTAGTCACAAGCCTTCGCTCTTCGTGTCAGGCTCCAACGAGTTCAGTGTTCAGGAGAACGAGACGAACGGGTTTCGAACACAGATCAAGCTGATACTGATCGGCCCGTAGCGGGCCGTCTCGAGGTCGTCAATGTCACGAACGTCGTCACAGGCGTGACGTGCTATGGCCTAGCTGACTAAGCGCGTGTCCGGGTGCCATCTAAGGCAAGCGCTTTCCGTTCGCGGTAAGCGATCCAGTTCGCCGTCTTCTCTCTCTACCACCACCATGTCGGACGTCGAGGACGAAACTATGTACCAGAATCAGAGTTCTGATCCTGTGCAACAGGAAGATGAAGATGATATCGAGGAAGTGCAGCCTCGCGAGCGAAGCAAGGGCAAACAGCGGCGGATAGCGTATGAGGACGACGAGGAGGAAGAAGAAGAGGAGGAGGAAGAAGAGGAGGAAGAAGAGGAAGGAGGTGCCCGTGGGCGTAAACGTCAAAAGGTGCGTTCACATTTATCTGGCTGAGTCTGTTTCCTAGCTTACATCCGTGCATAGCGTCGACACAAGAGGTCTGCTATCAACCGTTTCCTCGATGTTGAAGCAGAGGTCAATGAAGAAGAGGAAGAAGAAGAGGAAGATGAGGAGTATGGCCGAGGTACGTCCTATTACTAAGTCTTCGGAACACTGCTCATTCTTCATTATCTCTCAGATGAATTCATCGCCGAGCCTGGAGCGGAGGGTGAAGAAGAAGAGCTCCCTCGGCGGCGCGCCCCATGCACGTCTCGACAGGAGAGACCATGAGCTCAATGACCAGGATCTTGCCCGCATAGCGGAGGACGTCAGCCAGCGCTACAAACGTTCAGCAATTCGTTATACCGGTGATATGAATGAAGTCCCTCAGCGGCTGTTAATGCCATCTGTCAACGATGCTAATCTGTGGCAAGTACGGTGCAAGGTGAGTTCCCTATTTTGTCATAAATTTAAATATTCAGGCTCATGCTCGATAGCCCGGGAGAGAAAGAGACCTTGTGTTCAGTCTGATGCGGAAGGCGCTCGACTTGGAATACAGTAACAACCCTCTGCAAATTCTGTCCGCTTTCCAACGTGATACCTTACCAGGCATGATATATGTCGAGGCTCGCAGCCAGAAGCAGGTCATGGAAGCCTGTAATGGGCTCGTCGGCGTGTATCCTAGTCGGGGTATCGTCCTAGTGCCTATCGAGGAAATGGCCAGCTTGCTCCAGATCAAGAAGCAAGACCTTACTGTGACTCCTGGAAGTTGGGTCCGTGTCAAGCGCGGAAAATACCAGGCCGACCTTGCTCAGGTCATGGACATTACTGAGAATGGCGAGGAAGTCGGTCTCAAGTTCATTCCACGTATCGACCTGAATCCGAAAGAGGAGGCCATCGTGGAGGGCAAGAAGCGAAAGAAGATCGGCATGAATATATCGACTGGCATGCGTCCCGCTCAACGTTTCTTCAACTACGAGGAGGTCGTGAAGGTGTATGGGCGCAAGATGGTCTCGAAGCGGAACCAGGTCTATGTGTTCCAGAACGACACGTACAAGGACGGGTTCATCGAGAAAGATTTCAAGCTCAGTGCACTCGTCCTCGACGATGTCAACCCAACGCTAGACGAGATCACCAGATTTGCGAAAGGTGCGGATGGTGCAGAGGGCGAGAACAACGTCGACCTGTCTATCATCGCAGAGGCGTCGCGCAAGGCCGCTATCGCTGTCTTACAACCTGGTGACCATGTCGAGGTCTTTGAAGGCGAGCAGGCCGGTGTGCATGGTATCGTAGACTCCATCAGCCAGGACATTGTAACTGTCAACCCTGTCGGGGTCGATTTGGAGGGACAGAAAGTGCAGGTAGCAGCACGAAGTGTCCGAAAGCGATTCAAGCCAGGAGACCATGTCAAGGTCATGACTGGTAAGAACGCTGGTGAAACTGGTCTAGTTGTATCAGTTTCGGACAACGTTGTCACTTTCCTGTCGGACATGTCGATGCAAGAGGTAAGTACCGATAACCTGTCTCGTTTTGACCGGTCAACTAATCCGAAAGCAGGTCTCTGTCTTCTCAAAAGACCTTCGTGAGGCCGCTGAGGTCGGCTCGGGGACTAACATCGTCGGCAACTATGAGTTGCACGATCTTGTTCAGCTTGAGTACGTGCTACAATCCTGAAGAATATATATGCTTGTCCGCTGACCTTTTTTACAGCATGCAGACAGTGGGAGTAATCTTCAAAACCGAGCGCGATTCCTTCCGTGTCTTGGACCAGAACGGTCAAGTACGTCTTGTCCAGCCTCACCAGATCTCCATGCGCCGCGACTCGCATCGGGCTATTGCCACGGATTCGGAAGGCCATGAACTCCGGATCAATGATAATGTGAAGGAAATCGAGGGCGAGGTATGTACTTTCATTTCATTATTTCTTGATGCAACTTCTGACCGTGCACATTGCAGGGTCGTAAGGGCCGAGTACTTCACATACACCAATCTTTCTTTGCTTTCCTTCACAACCGCGACGTCATTGAAAATGGTGGTGTCTTCGTTACACGAGCACGATCGTTGGCATCACTCGCACCGAAAGGCAACATTCTCAAGCCGGGTACCGATCTATCGAAGATGAATCCTGCTCTCGCACAAACCGGTGGTATGGTCGGTTCAGGCAACATCGGTAGGGGTCCGAGAGATCGGCTTATTGGTGTGGCGGTCACTGTGGTCAAGGGTCCTTACAAAGGCTACATTGGCACCATCAAAGATACCAACGGGCCCATTGCTCGAGTTGAGCTGCACACTGGCAATAAGGTGATCACCGTGGAAAAAGAAAAGCTCTACCGACGAAAGTGAGTCGAACTGTTCACTATTTGATTCTTTATCTAATGCGTCACTCTCTAGCCCTAACGGAAAACTGGAACCGCTTGAGGGTCGCTTCGGAGACATAGGTCCTCCTCGAGCAGGTGGAGGCGGCTTCGGCGGCGGCCGCACACCAAACCCGTATGCTGCACCAGGAGGCCAGGCGGGATCATGGAGCTCAAACAAAACACCAAATCCATACGCTGACTCATCGCGAACGCCTGCCTGGAATGTGTCTTCGAGGACGCCAAACCCATACGCACAGGATGGCGGTCGGACACCTGCGTGGAATGCATCTTCCAAAACGCCGAATCCGTATGCGCAAGATGGTGGCCGTACTCCGGCGTGGAATACATCTTCGAAAACACCAAATCCCTATAGTTCGTGGGGAGGTGGTGGTGCTACTCCCAAAAACAACAACGCAAGTTGGGGAGATACTGCTAACACTTGGGGAGGCGCCACACCAGGCAGAGTCCCTCAGTACGAAGAGTCGTCATGGGTAAGATAAAAATCACATCGAAGCTTCCTAATTCGATTAACCCATCGATCGTATACAGGGCGAATTCGCTGGTGCACCAACGCCAGGATATACGGGCGCCCCGACTCCCGGGTATGCAGGTGCCCCGACTCCAGCAGCAAGCGCTCCTACGCCTGCGGCATCATGAGCTGGTACGGCGGTGGATTCGGCGCCAAGACACGGCCGGGCTCGACGATGAGGTGACTGCGACAGCTGCCACACCTGCAGTATCGACGTCGATGTTCACGGGCGACCAGCCATTCAGTGAGTCATGGCAGCCTCTTCTGTTGTAGTTGATCAACTAACATTATCCTTCATCCAGCGTTAAACAAGTTCTGGCTGACCGATACGGCCCTTCGTGCACAGCGCGGCGGCATGATCGTCAAGGTCCAAGGCACCCGAGGCGATGGCGAGTTCGACAAGTGGATGGATGGCAATTACGAGGGCAAGGAGGGCGTCGTTCAGGGCGTCATGGACTATGGTGGAAGCGACGTGTTCACGCGGACAGTGACAGTCAAATTCGAGGATGGTGCGATCATACCGGTGCCCATGTTCTACGTCGTGCCAGTGCCGCCACGTGGGATCGGCGACTGGGTCGTGCCCATCGATGGGAAGTGCAAGGGTCTGTTGATGAAGGTTCGCGATCGGGGCTTCGGGAATGGCTGGATCGTGTCGCACGATGATAGCCAGTACGAGGATATCCCGGAGGACCGGCTGGTCAGGGTGGGCGCGAAAACATAGGTGCTCGCTGTTCGTCGTGTCATATCACCTCCTGTCTATAATTATGCATAGAATGTGCTTATAATTTCGTTTTCCTTGGGATGACATTAATCTGAGTCGGGGTTTACTACGATACTAAGGTACAAGAAAAGGAGATGGGCGACCAGCCAGGCTAGACTGTTCAAAAGACTACAGCTGGCGATTTGGGTTATTGGCGTTCTATGACTGTTCTACGATGCATTCCTCTTCCCCTTTGAAAGCTTTCCTTTCCTTCGGTCTGCCTCTATGGAGCGCTGGATATTCGCGATAGCATTGTTTGTAGCCTGCTCGACCTCTTCGTCAACGTGTGAGCCTTTCCGGGCCTCAGCTAGAGATGCTTCAGCAGCTGCGCGGGATACTGAACAGTATTTAGCCTTGGTCGTCAAAATGCGTTGAAAAGTTATCTGACCTTTCGTCGCTCTGGGATTGCGTTTGGCTATGGCGGGCGATGTGAGAGCCTCCATTTCCACCGCGATCTCTTCACCAGGCGGAGGCAACGTCGCCGCGAGGTCAACACCAACGTCCGCCTGCGTCTCCTTCGCCGCTGCATATCGTCGTCAGCTGCATGCTACCATCCCAAAATGTCCGAAGCTCACCCTTCTTCTTAGCCCTACGCCCCTTCACCGCGCTCCCCTCCTCCGGCTCAGGCTTCATCGCGTCCGCCTTCTCCGGCCTCAGATTCTCCCATATGACATCCTGCAGCTCGTACGTCCGATGCAGCTGCAACACCGCCTGCTCCTTGTCCTTTGCCTCGATCATGAGGTCCACCCACTCCTTTTTCTTCTCCGGCCCGGGGCCCCAGTACCATCCCCGCGCCCTCGAGCTCGAGCTCGGCTGGCAGCGTGCTTGCACCGCCCGGCGTGTGCGCGGCGCTCCATGAGCGTTTCCGCGCCTGGGCGCGGGGAGGACAGGTGCTGCTTGGGTCTGATGCCTTTGCGGTGCCAGATGGCGTTGATTCTTGTGAGGAGCTCGGGGAGTGGGATGACGGAGGGCTGTGAGCTGGTTGTGAGCGATGGGGCGTGTGTGGTGAGGAGACGAGCAACTTACGTAAATCCAGTTGTGGTGGTAGTCGAACTGGACGAAAGATGAGATGGAGGTGAAGATAGAGGTAGGACGGCGATGCGACGTACGACGATGGGGATATTCAGCTCTTTGCAGATGGGAAGTAGGTCATCCGCATTGTAACACATCTGCGGTGCGAATGTAAGACCTGCGGCTGGATAGAGGTGCCATGTACTAACCTCATCATTCTCCAATACCAGACGAGCCTTGATATCATCGGACAATTTGGAGGTGTAGTTCTCTTTGAAGCGGGCCAGAGTGGCGGGCTTGTCCCCATAGACGCCCTATGAAGAGACAATGAGCCGCCGGATGGTAGGCGAGGAAAATGGCGCATACACCCATATGTATGATGAACACACTGTCCTTGCCCATACCCATGTGCCGAAGTAGGGATGTGTGATCTGTTGAAAATCTGAGACGCCTCCTAAGAAATCGTTCTACAAAGCTTACACTCTAATTCGCGGACAGATGCCTCGACAACTTTCTCGTGAGGTGAGGCCATCTGTGTGAACTTCACAACGTCAAACTCGAAGATCAAAGCATATACAGAAATGAGACTTACTTGACCGGGATGCAAGGTCATTCGGTGGCCCAGAGACTTGGCGAGATCTCCCGCAGCCTACCAGTCAATATCCACATCAATACTTTGCACGACTTCACTGAATTTTACTGGAAGTCTTGCCTTTAATTCGGCCGCTGCGTAATCTAAGCTGTAGCCGTATTTTGCATGGGATGCAAATGGAAACATCTCGGAAGATATTCGCATGAATCGGATGCTATCAAGTTTTGGTCAGATTTTGCAAAGTGCTGTTGAAGTTGTCAAACGTACTTATTTGCTTCATTCCACTGACAAGAACCAGCGACCGTGAGCAAGACGCACATAAACTGCAAGAAGAGCACCTCACTTCGATCAACTTGGACAAATCCTTGGCGTTTTGAATCCCGAGATTTTTAGCAAAATCTAACCCTTCCTTTTCTATGGTCGCGATGCGACACGTCCGGCTGCAGAAGGTTACATCCGGCTTCGCTGCTCGCAAAACAGTATTCAGACAGGCCTGAAGATGTTTTCCCGCTTCAATAATTAGAACTGATTGAACTATGAATCAACCTACGTATCCCAACCGCCCTAAAAGAGCATCAAAATCGATAATGAGAACGGCTAAATGATGTGAAGGAGACGCACCGCGATAAGATGTGGTCAGAATATCGACGGGGGGAATGTCATAGATGACAGGGTCCGCGTTTTTCACTACTCGCCTCTTTTTCTTTGGCTTGACTTCTGTCTCGTCTTCGAGTTCTGTCAGTGCACTCCCTTCTTCCTCCATATCCGGTGTTCCAGAGGGCGCAAGGGTGATAGTTTCGAGCACCTTTGCAGATAACCTTGCAGAAACCCGCCTCTGAACCGTAAGCTCATCCCGCGGATATTCGTCTGTGACTATTTGACCGAGGTTAGGGACTGAATCTGAGGCCATTACGCGGCTACGTTTCCTGCCCATGGTCGACAAAATGCTGAAAGCTCTGAAAGTTCTGAATGCTGTTAGCCTTCCGACTCGAATGGAAGTTAGGAACATGAACAGGTTGGTATTTGTCAGCCATGCGGGGCAGGAGGTCGAGGAGAATCCGACTGAAACAAGGTGTCGACGCGCAGATCACGGCGGGAGCCAAACGGGAGCGATCGACGACGCGGATCGGGGACGAGTCAGGTGCTGGGAAAACATGGCACGTGAGCGCGTGAGCAATTGCTCGCGGCGAGCTGCGGGACGCGTTTCACCTTCGTCTTCACCCCCACGTCAGTTTCAGGAGCGTAGACTTTCGGTATGCCCATTTGTCCTCCATTTACCACTCAGTGAAGCCGACTTGAATCCTAGACTGCACGACTCCTTGAAAATTCTCCGGACTACATAACAGGATGTCGTTGCCGAACTTGGATTCACTACCCTCTGAGCTCATCCAGGCGATTGCTTTGGACATTCCATCCACAGCTGAAGTCTTATCTCTTGGCCTTGTCAACCACAAGACGAGGCATGCACTTTTGACCTCGACAGTCTACAAGCGACGTATCTCTCATGCAGGTTGGGATATCACTTCATGGGAGCACGAAGAGCCTGCTCTATCGTCCCCGGGGGCGAAGACTGAGCGGTGGATGCACATCGACAACATGCATGGAAAATTGTGCCGTTTATTCGCTCACGTTCAGCTGTCATGGTTTGCGCGATTCGATATGTCTACGCACCCTCCTGCCCCCCTGTCAGCGCGGATTAACTGGTCTGGATCCCCGGATGTCCTGAAATGGGTGGTAGAGCTTTCCGAAGTTTTACCAGATGTGATAGCTTGTAATCGTAGGTCTTATCATATATTCTTTTAGTAACTTAGCATGCTCATTTTGGCCTTTGACAGCATTTTACAATATCCCCACTGTAACTCAAGATATTGATATTGTTCCGTGGCAGATGATACTGCTCATGCTAGATTAACTCACACTTAATCACAAGGCTGCGTGTTCTACTCCACAGCCCGGAAATCTTGCGGTATCTTATATCCCAGCATTGGAGCGCCTAAGTATCAGTTTTTTGTTATTGGTCCAACACGGTAAGCCAATCCAAGCAGCTAGGTTGCTCCTTATTCACCTCAGCACATGCAGCAAGTCATCAGTAGAACAGGCAAGTGCTTGAAGCATCTTGCAAGAGGCTCAAGAGCCCAAGCGCGTTCAAGAACTCTTATGTTCTCGATAGTTGTAATCAAGCTCGAACGCTCCTTTCGAGCGCTTGCAAGAGCTATCAAGATGCCTTTCCAAATCTGGAAGAGCTCGTCGCTGCCTGTCTTACGGGCTCTTGCAGGCTCTTGCGGGCTCTCGACAGCTCTCGAAAAGCTCTCGAAAAGCTCTCAGAAAGCTCTTGAAAAGTTCCCGAAAAGCTCTTGAAAGAGTCATCAAAAGTTTGCTGCATTCAATTACGTTTTCGGCAGGCACAGAATGATCAGAAAACCGATCCAATAACATTGCAAACAAAACTATGGTAAAGAGCGGACGGATCGTAATGAGTGTAGGCATAGTGTGTGGAATGAGATATCAGTTATGCATGACTATCGAGGGGAGTCCGACAAGCTACGGGGCTGTACGACTTGGAGGCAAGATGATGGGAGCTGGAGTCCGACAAGCTACGGGGCTGTACGACTTTTGAAGCGAAGGATGCGAGTAAATACAATGCGTGTTGATTAGATGATCCTAAAAAAATGTACGGCCCAGGCGAAAATTGTCATCGAGCGACTGCAAGTGGTATGCACATGAATGCGGACATTGAGAGCTTTGAGTGAGTGGCAAGGGGTCAAGAATATACAGTATGATATAGACAACTGAATATAAAGCCTGCGGTGTTTTATATTAGCGAGCAACTAGGGATGGAAGTATGAGGACAAACTGATGTAGCACCGCAATGTAGACAATGCAAACAGCCTACGCAAGCGCACATTTTCCGATCTTCGCATGCTCTATGACAAGTCAATGCCAAACGATCTGTTGTCGTCCTCAGCGTTCTTGTTGTCATCGTTGTTCCAAATGCCTTCCCTGTAAAACAAACAGAAGTGAGTCATATCAGTTGCTAATAATGGACAATATACATACCTGCCGTTCTTAGACCAGCGCTGACGCAAAGCCTTGAAGATTGGACCATGCTTCACATTGTTATCCGTGGCGCGGGCTTCTGCGAGAAGATGGCTGTACACTTTTGTGTACGTAGTTGCGGTGAAGTCAATCTTCATATGTTTTCCCGTCTTCCACTCGTCAAAGTTGTTCGTTAACTAGATAAGTTATATAAGTGAAATACTGAATTACGGAGTCTGACTTACTACAGTGGCAAAGAAAGCAATGGTCTCGACAGGCAGCTCTTCCCCGAAGACTGATGGGAATCCCTTTCCGAGGCGCTTGTCGTCCTTGAAGAGATACAAGGTAGACAAATGCTCCAGGTAGTCACTCCCAAAGTTGACATGGTTTCCCTTGTGATAATATATCAGCCATGGAGCTCAATAACCAAGCTATGTAACTTACATTCTCATCCCTCCCATGGAGGAATTGGCCGTTCGCCAGCAGTCCAGTGATCTCGTCCTTGACAAAAGCGCAATTCTGGGCCTTCGAACGTCCTGCGATAGGGGCTGGTATGCAAGAGTAAACCAGAAGGTTTGCACCCGCCCGCTTCACGTTGCCTCGAAATGTTGACTGATCATCATATACCTGACACAGGTTAAATATAGTATAACACAGAGTGCAAGACAAGTACTTACTTTCTTGACATATTTCGGAGGCACTGGGTTTGCTAAAATAATATAGAAAGGAACGTGAATTTTTGACGAAAGAAAGGAAAAGCAGGAGGTGCGTACGACGTTGAATGGGCGAAATGCCACCATTCTCCTCGATCTGCTGGCAGGCCTCGTAAATGCACTCAGATGCCTCAGTCAAGAACGTTTCAACATCGGGAAATGCATCAACAGTGAGCAGGTAAAGGTGTGTCCTTGCCTTGGCAAGCCTCAATGTTTCCTTCCATTCAACATCGCTATCATCGTCATCACCATCCTCTTTTGCCTTTGAAGCCCTGCGACATTTCACCTCCTTCCGGCTGGTGCGAGATCCCTTTGGCCTCTTCAAACTTGACAGCGCTGCTGCCGTGGACTCTTCGTCAGAGTCTGTAGCATCTGCACCGGCCACTGCTCTGCCAGCATTCTGTTGTTGAAGCTTCAGGAGTGCACGCAGATTGGGGGCCTTGGGCGTGCGATTCATCTGCCAATGTTGGTCCAACACGTTCGTCGATTGCACGCTGACCTTGATAGAAGCAAGACAATTACATAGTTAGTTGATGCTCAAATTTACGGACAGATCGTACCGTGACGCACAGGCCATTATTAAGCTGTCTCCCTGCCGCAAGATGCGGCTGAATTTGAACAGACGGAGGCACATTCATCGAAGCTGGTGCATTTGTCAGAGCTGATGCATTCACTGGAGCTGGTGCATTTGTCAGAGCTGATGCATTCACTGGAGCTGGTGCATTCATCGCAGCTGGTGCTGATTGGTGCTCATCGTTGTCCTCTTCAGCAGACGAAATCAATTCAACTAGATATTGTGAGATCATATAGCTAGTTTGAGTGTGAACACAGACATACCTTCAACATCAGACTGTGGGTTGTGGTCTTCAGGTTCAAGTTCATCGTCCTCGCTGTTGCTGTGATTACCAGCATCCGAAACATGGCCAACAGGGCCGGTGAGAGTCGGAACATGCTCAACACGAGGTGACGCTATCACTGCCGGCATGAGTTTCAGACCACAGTACTGCAAAGGTGTCACATACCGGGGATACTTGTACGAGGCTGTTCAGCAGTGTATACTTGAGAGAATTGTGGACTGTTGACCAGCTGAGAAATAGTCTGGGGGTTGACTGGACAAGGCGGAATATGCCGCTGAGGGCGCGCTTGACTGACTGGGGTAGCTGGCGCAGCTTGACGATCTGGAGTAAATGGCATGGTCCAAGTTGGAGTGACAGGCCCAGCCAACTGCAATTGATGATCTTGAGGAAGCTGCGCTGGGCCGGTCCAAGGAGCACCAGGGCCAAGGAGCTGCAGCTAAGGGTCAATGGCTTGGGCAGGACCTTCCTGTCCTGCACGAGAATAGTCAGGTGGAGGGCCCGGCATCTGAAAATAGCCAGGCGGAGGTCCTAGGTCCTGAAGCAGACCAGACAGATTACTCGACACTGCAAAGCCAAACCGAGCTTCGTCAATGGGACCAGACGAAGACCCCATACCAGGTGGTAAAAAAAAGCTCAGGCTGGCTTTGGACGGGGGAAGGCAAGGCGGCCCCCTCAGGTGGCTGTGAGTTTGCAGGCTGCACCTGTTTGCCCTACAAAACAGAATTAGTTCTAATACTGCAAAGATAATAATGTCTCGTACCTTGCGGCGCTGCTTTGGAATTGCCTGCTGCGCTGGGGCCATCGGGTTGAGAGTCTGCTCTGCCGGCGCGATGGCCGGTGTTACAGACTGAAACCGAGGAGTGCGCCGTATAGCCGACCGCTGGACCTGCTCGCCAGCCTTCTCAAGCTGAGCGAGCGCACCACCTTGCCCTTTGTTGCTGCGGGCTGACTGCCACTTTGCTGGAGCAACAGGAGGTGGCATCTGCTGTGACTTTTCCTGTTGAGGTCCTAGAAACAAACTGAGATTTGAAATGTACAAGGAACAGAGAAGAAACGTACTAGGGGGAGGAGGGGTAGAAATGGGTGCATCGAAGACAAACGTGAAGTTCTGTCCTTGGCTCACCATTAGGACTCGAGATAAATGAAAGTACAGAGAATATTAGAGTAAAGAAAGACAGGAGAGAGGATGTTGATACTTGATGCGTCTGCAGTTGTACTTATACCTTCACTTGTGAATCTAAAATCTCGAACAAGTCATCACATCGAAAAAAAAAATGTCAGTTCTTATGTACATGTAGGGGCTAGAAAATAACAGAAAATGTGTCCTTGTCCACATATCGGTTCAAGAAGAATTCTGAGCTGCATGCTAAGCTGTTTTGAGCAGTCAAATGGCTGTCCACAGTGGGGCCAAATCGTGGAATGAGGTGCATGGACATACAGATCTGTGACAACAGGACTACATCACCAATGTGTGTTCCATCAACACGAGTTGCCCTTCGCAATAAATACATGCCAGTACTTGATTCGGATTGCACATTTCTGGCATTCGTCACATTAGGGCCTTGGAAGAAACGTGGTGCATCAGATAAATGCATGAACACAGAAAAAGGAAATGCTCGAACCTTGAGAGATGAAATCGAACCGCGATGCATATGCCAAGTAAGGAACCCAAGCCTCCATTTGCCCGATGGTCCCGGGATGGATGATCGGGCAAAAAATGAGTTGTAGCTGTGCGACAGAGTGACCTAAAATACATATAAGTCCAATGCTGAGATTCAGACATGAGGCTTCTTGCACCTAATATGCCATTGCCTGGCCACGCGACTGAATTATCGTTGATGACAAGAACAGTGTCACTTTGGCCATGCGGCCATGCGGCAGAGGGCGGCCATGCTTGAATATTCTGTGGAGGGACAGCTTCATCTTCTTGAGTTGAGGATTTGTTCTGAATTCGCACAGAATACCAGACTTCTATGTTATTGAAAGGAAGATGTGCTGTTGTAGTTCTGTAGCGTCGACCACCAATAATTTGAGCAGGACGCTGGATATTCTGACAGCGCCGCATATAATTGTGTAAGGCAGGCTCTAGATCTGGTAAATGGAATAGTGCAGCTGCGTCCTGAATTGTCATACGAGCATGCTTGGGCCGATAATTGAGACAAAATGCTGTGCTGGTCGTGGCAAAGATTCGATGCAAGCCATGTCCTTGAGAGGCTAGAGCAAAAAAGTCAGGAAAAGATCGGTGCGTGTTGTTCAGGTCGGCAAATAAGCCTGTCATATTCTCATCCTCGTCCTCGGCATCAGAACCACTCTCTTCTTCAATCGTGTTGTCCATGTCACCATCGTCACTGGTGTCGTCAGTGGCAGATGTTGCTGAAGAGCAGATTGACGTAGTGATATGGAAAAGGTGACATTTCTCTGCACAATCCAGCGCACGGCAAATCTGCGGGTCAAAATTGTGACAGTTGCTACTGCGAAAAGGCTCCTTCACAAATGTTATGTGGCTGCACTCAGTTCCATCAGCATTCCACTGCATGGGTGCCCCCATCTGCTTGATACTCGGCGCCACATTCTGCATAAGCTCGAGTTTGGGTATGTGCCAATTATTGATGGCCTTGTTCTTGTCGTGACGTGCTCCACAATCCAGAATGATTTGCTTCTTCTGATGAAACTCTGCTAGGCATTTGGAGAGACGATTGACCATATGGTCATCTATAAGAGGTGACTGCATGATGTACCGGAACTCCATCTGAAAAATTTGCCAGTGATACATAGCTCTATCAAGTCTACATAGATCTCCTAGCTTCATAGTATCGCCCTTTATTGTATAGCCCACATAGTCAAAGGGAGATGCTATGTAGTACTATGAAGCTCAAGGGTGATGCTATGGAGTGCTATCATAGCTATGAGAGCTGACTATGTAGCTATGATTGTTGAAGTCTTTTGACTCAGCATCTCAGTGCAAAATCACAGCACAGTCAAGGTTCGATCCCGGTGCCCGCTGCTTTTATTATTAGTGTAATATACACTGTAGTAATAGTCAGGCGTGTTACATACACGAGCGTAACACTGACGGCTACGACGGTATGAGGGCTAATGAGTGCCTGTCTAATAGACACGACGAACGCGTATGTACTGTGTCTAATAGTCACGACGGTAACGTCGGATGAACTGAACACCTACGTCATTGATGACTAGAACATTATCATTTCGGCCATACGGCCAAGCACCAGACGGCGGCCAGGCTTGGAGGTTCTGCGGAGGTAGCGCTTCGCCTTCACGTGTTGGCGATTTAGTCTGAATACGGGCGCTATACCATATCTCCAGACGGTCAAATGGCAGATGCATTGAGGTGTTTCCGTACCGCCGGCCACCGATGATCTGCGCAGGGTGCTGCAAATTTACGCAGCGGTGCATGTAGTCACGTAATGCAGGCTCAAGGTCTGGTAAGGCGAACAATGTGGACTCTGCATCGAGCGCTCCGTCTTCATCATGAGCCGCACCATCATTTATGAATTCGTCTTCTCCGCACGGTCGAGGGCACGACAGATTTGAGGGTCGAAATTATTCTGATTGCTGCTCCGAAAAGGATCTTTGACGAAAGTGATATGGCTACGCTCTGTGCCGTCGGCATTCCATTGGATAGGTGCCCCCATCTGTCGGATACTCGGGACGAAGTTCTGCATTAGTTCAAGTTTCGGAATCTGCCAGGTCTTGATGAGCTTGTTACCCTTTCCACGCCGGGCACCAAGAATAAGAATAATCTCCTTCTGGTGGAAATCCATCAATGCGCGGATGCATGAAACGAAGTCGGGAGGCGCAGCACCGGCTATACAACCAACGAGGTAGCGCTGAACATCACGATGCTCACGCCCAGTGACTTGCTTAAGATGAGAAATCCCTTCGTGGAAATGACGAAAGCCGATACGTGGTTGCAAAACAGAATAACGGAAGTCGATTTCAGGAGCCCCCACAACATTACGACACCATACAACATCGTGGTCCCAGCATTGTTTATGCCACTGGTGTAGAGGTTCCGGTGTCAAGAAGAGTGATGGATCCGATAGCGGCCAGTCCATCCAAAAGAGCTCAGCGACGCCATTGAGCCGATAACGCTTCGCTACACGAGCATACGTTGGGACATCCCAGTAATTTGGGCATCAGTAAAACGGTCGGGAAGGCTCAAGAGCTCCAAGAGAGCTCAAGCGCTTGACGCTACTTGAACTTCCTTGAACGCACTGGCAAGGTACCGTGAGATTTGGTCAATTCCTAAATAGTACGACGTCGCTTGATTTTGTTTTCATCCTAGTTTGGCATGACGGTC
>SFCI01000008.1:10230-71389 GCA_004681135.1 Hericium alpestre | reverse complement strand
TTCGGACCATTCGAGCGAGCACCGGTAGTGAGCGGCACGGCATACATGCTCACGCCCACTTCTGACCGGCTTGCTGACGATTGCGAGGGGCGCGAGGGTATTGCAAATCGTAGATTGTCAAAGTCTGCAGGCTCGGGGCTAGGTGAGATGTGTTTCGTCGAGGACGGAGGCCACCCCGATGCCATGCGCGACGCGAAACGTCAGGGACCTTCGATGTGCCGAGTTGCTGACATGCTGTCCAAAGGGTCTTTTGCGAAAAAGTTGTCCTAGCTACCAAACACGGGCCTGGCATATCAAAGCCATGCCAGAAACACCTCGGGAAGAATTTTTGGAATTTTAGGAGAACTTTCGAGATTTTCAGATGTATGGTCCAATGTGCGGTTACAATCCGCCCAAAGCTAGGTCTGTTCCGAGATGCGTATACGAGAGGGTCAAGGGGGCCTGGATAGAATGTCGTATACAGGCCGTTTTGGCGGATCAGACATTTGGGTGGGTTGTCGGGGGTCCTCATCGGGGTGGCCTCCGTCCTCGACGAAACACATCTCACCTAGCCCCGAGCCTGCAGACTTTGACAATCTACGATTTGCAATACCCTCGCGCCCTCGCAATCGTCAGCAAGCCGGTCAGAAGTGGGCGTGAGCATGTATGCCGTGCCGCTCACTACCGGTGCTCGCTCGAATGGTCCGAAAGGCCAAGTTAACCCGGAACCGGTTGAAAAGCTGCTGTTTCGGGCTAGAATGACGGCCATCAATGCATTGGCAATGCCTGACTCCGTGAGGCCCTGTGAGACCCTGCGACTTTTGCTTATGGGACACCTGGCCGGCGGCCCATCAGTATACGCATAGCGGAACAGACCCCTACCGAAGTGGGTTGGTATACGCCCCAAGATCATAGGTTTTGGCCAAAATTTTGGCCTTTCGTATACGCGATTTCCACAGACCTCCGGCGCAAGCGCCGTTTGGTATACGAACCGGGATGCGACATTTGGGTTGGTTGTCGGGGGTCCTACTTGGAGCAGCTCACAGACGCGAACGGCGCCGACAGTGGCGCACACGGCACAGGTCGTGGCGCAGCGCCCGATCAACCGCCGATATCATATTCGTCATCGGCCGATATCCGAATCAGTTGCTCGCTGGCGTTTTGAGATGATAGCGCGCCGACGCGGGACACCGTGCAGTTTATGCTGTGGCATTCGCTGGCTAGGTCTTTAAAGCACGGTTATCCTCGTCCTCGACAAGTTCACATTAGGTCCCTGCATATGGCTTCCAATCAGGCGAATGGTATCAATGGTCATGGTGTGAATGGTGTCAAAGACCGTTCGGCGCTGATTCCCTATTCATCGCGGTTGAAAGAGGGTCGTGCGCTTGCACAGGACGTGTGGTCAATCTTCAAGTAAGTAGTGTGCACGCGTATATATCGCTCAGAACTAATCATAACATAGTGCTGCCAACTTGCCGGCTGATTGTATCAACCTGGGACAAGGCTACATGAACTTTGCTCCTCCCAAATGGGTGACCAAAGCAGCAGAGGATGCCTTGAATCAAATTGGGCCTAACCACTACTCTCATCCGAAAGGGCGACCTCGTCTGCGGCAGGCTATCAAAGATTTCTATGGTGCACAGTTCAAACGAGATCTAAACATCGAGACTGAGATTTTGATCACGAGCGGGGCCAATGAAGGTATGATCATTTTAAGTCCTTCATCCATCGGGGGATTGACCGGGTGTTGCAGGTCAATACTCTGTCTTCGTTGCCTTCCTAGAGCAAGGCGACGAAGTCATTATGTTTGAGCCTTTCTTCGATCAGTACCTTCCGTCTGTGACCTTCAACGGTGGAACGCCAATCTACGTCCCTCTGCATCCTCCTCCGCATTCTCAGAAAAAGCCCACGAGTAATGACTGGAAAATCGATTTTGACGAGCTTAGGTTAGAGCTTCACCCATGTTCAATGAATTTCGCGATTTGACCACGTCCGATCTAGACGGGCAATCACACCTCGTACTAAAATGATCATTGTCAACANCCCGCACAACCCCGTAGGCAAAGTCTTTACTCGGACCGAGCTGGAGAAAATCGCAGCTTTAGCGGAGGAGTTCAACCTTCTGGTCATGTCTGATGAAGTGGTGCGTTGCATCCCCACCAGGANATACACAGAATTTTTGAACTGATCGGTCTGTCGTCAAGTACGACTGCCTCCTCTATGACGGGAAAGAGCACGTCCGATTCGCGACTCTTCCCGGAATGTGGGACCGCACAGTGACCGTTGCCTCTGCCGGTAGTAAGTTCCGCGATAGCACAACTNGGAGAATACTTCCTGACGGTACCGACAGAATCCTTTGCTGCGACTGGCTGGCGAGTAGGCTGGCTTATCGGCCCTGAGAGTATCATCAGGCCCACACTGGCTGCATGCACCCGCATTGTGTTCTGTTCGAACTCGCCGTTGCAGGAAGCCGTGGCGAGCGGTCTCGAACAGGCCAAAAACAACGGTTTCTTCCCGGTTCAGACCGCGGAGTACCAAGAAAGACGGGATATCTTCGTGGCCGCCTTCGATAAGCTCGGCATGAAGTACACGCTCCCGGAGGGCAGCTACTTCGTCCTGCTTGTGAGTACTGCAAGTATTCGTTTGTCTTTCATTCAAACCTGAAGCGTTTTCCCCTCAGGATATCTCGGAGATTCAATGGCCTGAGGATTACCCCTTCCCCGAAAGTGTGTTGGGACGAGGAAGGGACTTCATGTGAGCGGCATGTTTAATGTGATTTGCCTGCAGCGACTGATTTGCGTCCAGGGCATGTTGGTTCATCGCCATGGAAGTCGATGTATCATCTATTCCCGTCAGCGAGGTACGTTATTTCTGGCGATTACAGTTCTGACCACCACTCACAATGCCTTCAAGTTTTACTGCATCGAGCATACGAATATCGGCGAGAGCTACGCTCGCTTTGCATTCTGCAAAGATGTCGACACGCTGCGGGCAGCTGGTGAACGCCTCCAGGGCCTGAAAAAGTTCTTGCCGACTGCCTAATGCACTAATGCATTGCAATTTGAATTAGATGGATGGTGCTATGTTGTACAGCTATCCCAAATGTATCGAAATAAATCTATACTTTCACACATTGACATGCAGTTAATCTTATTACGTCCATGACAGTGCCAGCAAAACAAACTACTATTGCATTACTCAGAGTCCTCCAAAGCGTCTATGATGCGAGATAGCCCCTCATTGCGTGATCCAGACGAGTCGTAATATGCAGGATTCGTGACGAGCCGCCTTGCCAGGAACGTGAACGATAGCGCCTGGACAGCCTCCTGCCTCGATCTGATAATCCCATTCTGACGCTGGTCCTTGTACCATCGCCGCAACTCCTCCGACCCCAGAAGCTTCGACTCCAGCGGAAGGCCCTCCTCTAAAAACCGCATATACGTGTCCTTATCTTCCGCTTGGCAGAAAAGGAAGAAGTGGCCAGCCTTCCCGTGGCGCACGGCCCGCCCTTGCATGCGCACCAATTCGTCCAGGGCATAGTCTCGGACCTGGCGCTCGGCGCCATCCCCTGCGAGGTGGATGTACTGCGTGCCCATGACTATGACCACCCCTGCGCGAATAGGGAGGCTCCAGCACGCATCTCTGGGCACGAGGAGCACGCGGATGTTGCCTTCCACATACAGCTGCAGCATGAGCGTCCGGTCCGGCTTGCTGATGCCTTCGTGGAAGAAGCCCACGCCTTTGACGATGTAGTCGCCAAGGCTGGGATCTTGAAGATGGCGGACGTATGGTTCGAGGGATTCGGGAGTTACACCGTGTGGAAGGTAGCCATTTTCAGTAGTCATTTCAAGGGTGCAATAGGTGATAAGATCCAACGCGATAGAGCGGCATTGCCCCCGGGATGGGATGAACACGATAGCGGGCTCTTCGGGCACGGAGCGTATGGCAGCGTGGGCTGGCTTCGCCATCGCCTTGAACAGAGCAGCGGATTGGGGGATAGTGAAGGTCTGCGCTGTTACGGCCAGGGATGAGTCGCGATCGCTGGGTCGGAAGCTGTAAAGTGAGAATGGTTCGACATCCAACCAGGCAGCAAGATCAGCCGGGTCGTTTACAGAGTTCGCGAAGCCTACGAAGCGAGTGGGTTGAGTCTGCGTGGCATGCCTCAGCAATGAAACCCCAAGTTCATACCAAGGGTCCATTTGCTCCAAATTATCGCAGATAACCAACAGTAGCCCCGGTATAGGAGTGAACGTCTTCCTTTGGGATAATGCAAAAGTCAGATGCGCCGCCGTCGTTACCCGCACCGCTTTCCCTCGAGGAGGGGACAAAACATTGTTGCCCGAGACGAACTGTGTCGAGAAACCTAACGCCCTCCCTATTTCCGACATCTCCGAAACCCAATCAGCTGCAGCACTCCGACGGCTGGTCAGGATCAAGACGAAGGTATTATCTGGATTTTGGGTCAAAGTTTCCCTTTGTCGAGGAATCAGATGCATGTCGCGAGCTATTATATTGATGTAACTCACCACGCCAAGATCTGACCCAAAGTTGACTTTCCGGTTCCTGTGGGTGCACAGATCAACGCGTGCGACTTCGTACGGACAGTGCTCCAGAAGACCTGTGTCTGGATGGCATTTAGGCTCGATAAACGCGACGAGAGCAGATGCTCCAAGGCTGGATTTTGGAGTACAGATAGACCAAGAAAGGGAAGATCAAGACGCGGCGTGTGGCAGTCTGAAAATGCGGGCATGGAAAGTGTATCCAGAGGTACGGTGATCTCGTCCTCGGCGCCCATCCAACGATCAGATACAAAACGAATAGTCACCGATGGCGGAGGTTGCGATTCCGGGATGGAGATAACGAAATTCACATCTAGAACTTCCGTCGACTGTCGAAAAAGTAGATGAGATAGTTGGAGGATCGTAGTCCCTTCATGATCTTCGACCCATAACCAGAAAGGCTCCACCGATCCATGCAGTTTGGCGTTCCACTTGAATGCACGAGTAATCTGTACCGCAATTTTCAGCACGTCCGGTCCTAGAGGCCTGAGATTATATGATATCTCGACTGTTGGAAACTGCTTGGCTGCATCGAGGATTGCCTTCCCGTGTCGTTCGTTGAGATGCACAAGATCTCCCAGGTCTTTGGCTGTCATGCTCGCCAGGTCCACGACCGAGTAATCGTCAGCCCAACGTTCAAGGTTATAGAAGATATCCTGCTTTAGCTCGAATTGCCGGAGAGGTTGGTCGAACGGCCAGAGTCGCTTCTCGATGGCTTTGCTCATACCCATCAATACCGTACTGACGTTGGCCCACTTACGGCTGATAGCTATTTCTAGGAGTGCCCGAACGATACGACCCGCATTCTGGGCTACGTAGCCAGTGTCAGATACTAGAGCGAAGTCTTCAGGTTGATACCGGGATATGAAACCCTGTAGAAGGATATTGACTTTGCCATGGGCGTTGTTCGGTCCGCCCTGGTGAACTGGTAAATCAAAGAATTGCTAGCAGATACAGTCGACGTACTTTGACTGCGCACGGGGCCTGCTCCATGATTAGATCGAGCTCCTTTCCCTCAGACTCTCTGACTTGGATTTGATCGAACTACCGAGCGGCAGTGGTGAGGATGAGCAAAGTACAAGACAAAAACGGCATACCTCGGTACTCATACTCAACATACCCAGCACGTCAGCCTCAGTCATGCGGGGCCTGAACTCCTTGTTGAAGATCTCGATGGAACTATGCCTGATGTAATATTTCGCGGCTATCCTACCAAGGTCCGTCACAGAAAAGGCCTCGTTTTGGCGGTCGAAGTTGATCATTCGAGCTGCCTCGAGCTTGCGCACCGCAGCCATGGTGAGGTCCCTTCGTCGTTTCCCGAGATGTGGATCATCTGCGAGTTCACCACGGGGGACTCCTACAAAAGAAAAAGACCATGAACCCTTGATATCACCAGAAAATCGGGGTGAACACACCATAGACCAATGGGTTCTTGCGCATTCGGACATTGAGGTAGGTGTATCCTAACCATTGGACGCCCTCGCCCACATTGGCGACTGTACCCAGGGAGATCTCCGCATTCAATGAGTCAACCATGCCTTTTTCGAATCTGTTGAAAGACAGTGAAGGTGCGGCTTGGTGAATAAAGCAGAAGGGCGTACTTCGACTCGATCGGATTCTGTGTGAACACTCTATCAGTACATGAAAGACTATAAACATGTCTCATGTCCTACCTGAGATGTTACAGCTTCAAGGTAGTGATCGAGTTTATCGTCAGTCGTGGCGATGTACCCTTCACCACTGGTTTCTAGACCGGGCCGACCAGCTCTGCCGAACACTTGTAATACATCGAGGACGGAAAGATCCACGAAGGCGCCCTTGGAGCTGTCGTACACTTGTGTCCCTTTGATGATAACTGGAAGAAGACAATGAGACGATTCTTGACGATTCGATTAAACACTGACCAGCATGCGCAGGTAAATTGACACCCCAAGCAAGTGTCGCCGTACAGCAAAGTACCTGTCAACCGTCAGCGGACTGGCTCCAGCATAATCACAGTAGCTTACCTTGATGGATCTTGCCTCGAACATCCTCTCCATCATATTTCTGTCAGACCGGAGCATTCCAGCGTGGTGTATGCCGAAGCCGTCGTCGAAGAGTTGCCTCATCTCTTTATTCCTAGAAGTGCCAATGTCGCGACGGAAGAACTGAAATTGTGGGTGATCTTGACAACTGAAGTCTTCCAATGTTCCCTCCGCGAGTGCAGCTTCACGCAATCCTAGAGCTGTCTTAACGGTTTCCTTCCGAGCATGGACGAACACCATGACTTGGTGGCCTTGCTGGACAAGTTCCATGACCTTGTCGTACGTCACGCGATCCAGATTCTTTTTCGACTGAGGGCTGTTTGGCTTGCCCTTGACGCCTAAGAAGTGCTGTTCTAATGGAACTGGCCTGAACGACGAGTCGAAGTAGAACAATCCTGTCTGACGAGAAACGCTACACGTTTGCAATGAGCGCTGGAATCAAGAAGAACAGCGAGATGCATATACCTCAAGAAATCGGCGACGTCAATGTAATTCGGCAGGGTGGCGCTGAGACCCACAATCCGTATCACTGATTGACTGTACTCTACCTGTGGTGAAATGTTCATGTGAAGACTTGAAATTTTATGAACGATGATACACATACCTGACGCAGCGTCCGGGCCACGATCGTCTCAATCACAGCACCGCGGTCCTCATTCAGTAGATGCACTTCGTCGATGATGAGCAGCTTGACGGTCTGACTCTGATGGTTAGCACGGCACTTGGAGGATGGACAGCCGGATTACCGATGCAATCTCGCCCTCTCCCGTCGGCTTTCTGGTAACGATATCCCACTTCTCGGGAGTAGTAACGATGATTTGCGTCTCTGCAATCTCGGCTTTTGTCAGCTGCATATCTCCCGTTAGTTCTCGAACGCGGATCCCCAGCCACTGGAGTCGCTTTCCCAGCTTCCGAGTGATCTCAGAAGCTAAAGCTTTCATCGGAGCCCTGGTCACCGGTTTGTCAGAATGCAATGTGGATGGCGATCCTAGACTCACACATAGATTATTTTGAATTCATCTCGTCGGATAGTGGCGGCAAGATTTTGTGAAGCACCCGCAGTCCGGTGCTGGTCCAGTACTCGTAGGATGGTCAACATTGCGACATCCGTTTTACCCTAATATCATATAACCAACTGGTAAAAATGACGTAGGAAATAGCACGGACCGCGCCAGTGGGAGCTGAGATAATTGGTGTCCATTGAGAAAGAATATTCGAAGATATAATGCGAAAGACCAACCGCATACAAGCACATTCTCATTCGATCTATATGCCGTGGGATAAACTATTGATTGGATTCTGTTCAGAGATGAATAGCCCTAAAACAGTGTGAGCGCCTGTTGAATTGGAACCGTTCACAATGCTTACTGGGAAGGAGCCCTTGGCTAAGGGATCGAGCTCTGCGACAGAGATAAGTCGCTCCGTATGTCGTGGGGGTATAGGCTTCGAGGGGGGTATGACAACTTCTTCGAATGTCTACAGCAGATGAGCAAACAGTTTGAGTCAACGTGACGAAGCCTTACCTCGTGCATAGTTCGCGTGGTGCCTAAAGGAAGCATATATCTGCTGCCAAACTGTGACAAGACAGTGCCTTGAGTCATGGAGGTTGAACTATAGACATGAGGTAGAACTTCTTGAGCTGCACGCTGCGCGACGACCGAAGTCAATGGCTGAGCCTCACTGCATGTAGTACGCGACAACTCACCGCTTCAGCAGTAAAAAGAGGTCGAGATGCAGTGGCGCGAAACGCTTCTTCCATGCGTCGTCTCGCATCTTCCGGAGCAAGACCACCAGCTGTATGTCCTAGTGGTTCCATGTTGTTAGAAAGCTCATATGGGACGGCCATGAAGTGACCGACGAGAGAAAAGGCTACCTCCAGAACTAGGCATATCCAATCTGACATTATTCTGAGACAAGAATGCTGCAAGCTTTCTCGGACCTAAGCGACAATAGGATATGTGATGAAGATGACGATCTGTCCTTACCTGGTCAGTTACGTTCGCTCGTTGTTCCAAGACTGCCATAGTGAGCTCGATATCGTCGAAACCAATGATCTCGATGAGCTCTTCTGAGATGGCGTCTGACGAGCGCGACGAGCTAAGCAATGCATACAAAGGATCCAACACGGCTTGGATATGTGGTTTTCTGAATTCGCTGCATTGTAACGACGATCATGTAAGTTCTCAGGGAAAAATCACGTACGAAATGAGTTGGGACATCAAGGTAATATCTGCCCCGATCGATGGGAGGTTCCCCCCTGAACGATACACGTCGAGCACCGTGTCAATGTCTTCTTGTCCATCGTCTGCGATGTCTACAGCCGATGTCTCCTGCGCTTGAAGAACACAATGTGAATATATGCGGTCAAGCTGGACATGAGGGTTGTGTACGTTGTTTCGAGACGTGAAGACTGAGATTACTCTGTTAATCTCGAGATCTCTGACTCTAGCACCCGACGCACCTGTTCCACTGATCTATAGCAGATCCATGATCTTCGTACGTGCCAGGTCCTGTTGATGACCCAACCAAAAATTCGAGATGCCTGCTGAAATCATTCATGCCGAGGTGCTAAACGACGAGAGAGAAAGAATGTAAGTCAGAGGGGGTAAAGCTGGCACCAAAGACCGAACAGACACGGAATCGTAATTTACAGAAATGAGTCTGCAGGACGCGACGAGACGCTCAGACGCGGCACCGGCGGTTCGGCCATTGCCGACTCGTGCTCACGACTCGGAGTCGCTGTGCCAGTGCCGTCACTGCCGTTCAGTGCGACACCAAGATGCAGTCAAGTTCTGCGTATGTATTGGCCCCTCTTTTCTATGCATGCAAACCATATGAACCACTTTCAATTCGCAGCGTTTCCCTGTATCTGGACCCCCAGATACGTGATTGGGTCTTGTTCCCAATCACGTTGGTTATGGTGCTTTGCTTTCTCGACGCGCTCAGTTATAACATATGTACTGATTGGTTTGAAGATTCTAGTGGGGATCCTACGCCATTATGTTGTAGTTTTACTTCAGTCTAGCCCCAAGAAGCTTCCCCGGGCAGCAGTTCGCGAACAGTGAGTTTCCGCGCTCAATTATGGCCAGAGCAGCGCTCACCCAGGCGTGCTTAGACGCGCTCTCGTGCGCTCGCAAGTCCTTCGCGCGACCTCTGCAAACTCCCCCATTCCATTCATCTACTACAAATCCATCTCGCAGAACCTGACGAAGGCGTTTACGGAGGGTGCATATCTGAAAGACGGCCCTCCGAAAAAGGATGCCCCTGCGACCCCTCCCAATCCTCTCACAGATCCTGCAGCTATGGACGGGATGATGGCAGGAATGAAGACGCAAATGGTGATGATGGTTCCGCAGATGGTTATCATGGGATGGATCAATTTCTTCTTCCAGGGCTTTGTGCTCAGTGCGTCTATTCTTTGGTCCACGACCATGTACTTATAATCATCTCTCTCAGTTAAGTTGCCGTTTCCTCTGACCTTGGGTTTCAAATCCATGCTTCAACGCGGCATCGAGACGCCTGATATGGACGTGCGATGGGTTTCCTCACTCTCTTGGTATTTCCTCAACTTCTTTGGGTTGAACGGACTATACCGCATTATCCTTGGCGGTGACAACTGTAGGTTTGTTCCGTGTCTCGAGGTCCTCCCTTCTCAACATTCTTTCGACAGCCGCGGATTCCTCTCGTGATATGACTGCCTCACCATTCGCTGTCACTCAGCAACAGCCTGGTGGGCCTCAAGACTATAATAAATTGTTCAAAGCCGAATGCGACAACCTTGAATTCTCTGAAGGACTGCACAATTGGATTGGTAATGATGTAGAGATGAGAATACTGCGCAAGTACGGTAGAGTTCCTAAATCGTAATAACACTCGGCAGGTATGTGGTCTAGAACTAATACATTGGTGTTTGTCTCCCTCGATAAATCGACCGAAAACAAGAAATAAAATGAGCACAGCCATAGGCATAGCAAGATATCGAGTGACGTCTAATACAACTGATTTGCAACGCCACTTGCGAGGTAATAGTCCTTGAGATTACGATAGCACTGCAAAAGATGCCACCCATAAGTCAAGGGCAAATTGCACCAAAAAAAAGACTGGACCAACGCGAAAGCCATAGATACAGAACGTGGTCACACGAGCCCGTCGTATAGTGATAGCGCCTAGGGATACCAGGGAGTAAGCGCCGTGGCGTTGCAAAGACCAAATTTACCCACCTGCACAATTGTCGGGTCTTGTTGGCTACCTTCCACGAACTCGTCATACGTTAACCTTGCGTCTTTATCTCTGTCCATGTTGCGAAATATCTTGTCCACGCGCTAAAGTTCCGTGAGAATCTACGAGCGTCAGGTACACGAGATGGCCTTTGTACCTTTTCTGGAGTATCTTCGTCTTCAGGTAGCTTCACCATTTGACCCGTCATCTTGTATATTGATCGAACGATCTGAAGCATTTCGTCGTATGTTATTGTTCCATCTTTGTCTAAATCATATAGCTGGAACGCCCCTTGAAGAAGGATGCGTTGGATCACGTCAGAGCGCCGGGAAAGAGGTAAACGCACATTTAAGTTTCTCATCTAGCCGGCCCCGACTCGTGATGCTGAGTGCACATATAAACTCCTTGAAGTCGATGGTGCCGTTCTTGTTCTCGTCAAAAACGTCAAAAACGTAGTCCGCAAACTCTCCCGGTTCGCCGAAGGGGAAGAACTGCTTGTAGATCCGACCAAATTCTGCCTTATCAAGCTGGCCAGAAGGGCAGTCTTTCAGAAAGCCCTTGTACCTGAACGAGTAAGTCTCAGACGGAACAAAGGATCATGGCCTGTGCAAGGGCGGCGCACCATTGTTGCAACTCGCGTTTGTCAACTGAGCTCGAAACGTGAGTAAGAATATAGCGCGGAGAAAGAAGGGGCGCGCACAGTATGTGTTCTTCTGCAGGTCAACAAGCTGCTCCGGTGTGAGTTTGCTTTGCGACTTGCCCATGGTATAAAGGAAAAGAACGATGGGGAACAAGACTGCGTAAGTGAACGGTTAACTACGGCGTGTGCTCTTAGCATTGCAGTGTAAGGACAAGGAGTGTCGTCATTAAGGTAGTGGTTCCCACGGGTTATCTGCCGGTAATCGCCGGGAGCGCCTAGACAAGACCCGGAGCTGTGTGTAGTTTACCCAGTTTGGTTGGAGGGTGATTGCCTGCCTCATGTCTGAGGGCTGCAGGATTCAGGAAAGTTACGTCTGTGCAGCGCCGTTCATCACCTTTCAGTGTAGAATCGCATCTCTAGTGATTCCAGGCAGCTCTCTCTTTTGTTCTTCGCTTTTTTTGCATATATGTCGTCTATCCCGAACCGATCAGTAGACCCCGAGGAACCACATGTCGGATCTGCCTTCTCCGCGCTCAAGCTGTTCTTTCTTGGAATAAACACCATTATACCCCCCTTCTCTGCCCCTGTCTTTCACGCTCTTATTTAGCTCCCCATATTCTTTCTGTCCTTCTATCACTCCTTCACCATGTGTTACGCTTATGGCTCGATCGACCAGGCGACCGGTGTCTGCCCCATGTGCAAGGTCTTTAAGCCCAGCAGCGCGAGGTACTCACGTTCTCTCACACAACACCTACGCCGCGGACTCATACCTGCCTTTGCTTTCCAGATGCCCGCACAAGCAGGACGTATGTCACAACAGAGCGCTTCATCCCCGCCATGATGTCGTCTACCTGAAGAATGCGGAAGGTGCGTCCCGCCACCAGCAACAGCCGGCGGTCTCCACTGATAACCGCTCTCACAACATCAGTCCAAACATTCAATGGCTGCGGGTACTGCAAGGTGAGCTACAATGCTACACGGTGCTGGCATGGTGTTTGAATCACATTGCAGTGGGCGAGGACGAATCCGCCACAGAAGGCCGCTGGCTATCAGAATCCAGGATGGCCAGGCTGCTGCCGGCCTCCCAGCTCCAGCGAGAGTAAATTTATCCCACCTGCCGACTGGACAGCAGTCGCCTCCGTCCATCACATCCCCATACCCTCGGAAGTCAAGGCCTTGCTCGAGAGTATCAGCACCGCTGCGTCCTCCCGGGGAAGTCCGGCCTTCGGTCACTCTGCAAATGTAGCGAAGAGCAACACTGCTCCCCCTCAGGCTCCTGCACTGGATCGGAGGAGCAGTGCGGGCATCGTGCCTACCAAGGGAATGGTCACCCCTGCCAGGACACAGCCATTGACAATTCCAGCCAAGGCACGTTCAGGAGGCAGTCCAAAGGAGGTGTCGAATGCTTTGATCAGTACGACTCCTCGTCCTTCCGGCGCTAAAGGGAGTCCTCCCCCGTCGAACATCTCCCCAATCGAGCAAGGGCACTCCCATCGGCGGGCGGCCAATGTCGAGCATGCTGAAAAGCTTGCCGATTCACCCAATACACCTTCGCCACTACGTCGTAACGTCGAGCTAGATACCCCCAATCCACGTCGTAGCTCCGACCGACGTCCCTCAGTCTCGGTCGTGAAAGTTACGACAACGGCTGCCAAAACTTCAGCCGAAACTGGTCCTTCGCTGCGCCGTCGTGCGTCTGTCGCGGAAACTACTTCCTTCGTGGGGAATGCTGCAACCCAGGCCGCCAGCAATCGGGCGCCCGATCGCAGCAACACAATATCGGCTCCTCGCTCTCGTGCCAAACGGTCGAGCTTGGACATCGACTTCGCGGCCATGAGCGTGTCTGGTTCGTCCAGCAACGGCGGGAGCAGTGACTCACGTTCCGACGCACAGTCATACGTGGGCAGCGACGGTACCGTCACGTCAGACGGAGGGTTTACGGACTACTTGTCTGACGAGTCTGAGGCTGAGCTGCAGAGGCAGGCGGAGCGCCAGGCCGCCTTGTTGGCGCAACACCAAATGGAGGAACAGGAGTTCAAGGCTGCCAGGCAACAGCTCGCCGGTGTCGATCTCCGCCCTCCCAAGTCCTGGAATCCGAATACCAATCAAAATACACCCCGGTCGCAAGCCACCCAGGCTCATAGCTATTCGACTCCTGTTACAGCCCCGGCGTATTCGACACAGCCCCGAGGACAGGTGGACGCGGTAGGGCTGGGACGGGCCAGATGATTTCAAGTATCCTTGAGAAGACACGGAGGGACTTTTATGCAGTTCAATCCGTTCACGGCTCGTCAGCCTCTATCTATTTCCAACTTCATCTGTGTCATTAGGTTTGAGAGCTTGGTTATGACGGGGTCCCAATTTGAATGGCAACCAGGGTGGAATAGGCAGGATCTGACATCATTTCTATGTACACTAGTCCGGCAGTCGAGGATACCTTTCAAATCGCATGCACGTCATATGCTCTCTGCGTCTCTGTACCATACAGTACCGTCATAGCTTAGAAGTGGTAGGTTGTATACGTTGCTCGCTGCAATTGATGCCAGAATTGTTTGTGTCCATGACTTTGTGGTATGAATGGGTGGCGGTGACATAAGCACGCGACCGGAGAGCATGTCTTCTCCTTCCACCCAAGTAAGCCTCGCCACCCAAAGTACTGCAATAGCCCATGGGCGACTTGCTGCTCCTGCCCTTCCCTCATACCACAGATGAACCTCGCACGACACTCAATCACCGCCACCAACCCCGTATTCTTGTTTGATATCAGATTCGATACCGACTGTCAGATCTTCACCGCACCAAGTCCCGCTGGGTTCGCAATCTACAGGGCATATCCTCTTGAGCTTCTCCGGAAGCACGGTGAGCGGGTTTCCTGCCCTCTGTATTCCATCATTCATTGGTATGTCAGAGGTCACCGATGGCACCCTTGCGGCAGTAGTCCCGTCACACACGTCCTCATTGTTCTTTCTTCTCGGCGGCGGCAGAAGTCCCCGATATCCTCCAAATAAAGTCATTGTATGGGATGAAGCGCTGGGCCAGGAGGTGGCAGAGCTAGAGTTTAGGGAGAAGGTACGAGGCTTAGCTTGTCGGCGGGGTTGGCTGGCTGTTTCACTACGGCGGCGCGTCGTAGTGTTCGAGCTAGGCCAAGGCATTACGAGGCATGGTGAGTGGGACACGTGTGATAATCCGCGAGGTAAGCCCTACAATGGCGATAGTCGCATTGCTTCTGTGACCAACGACATATGCTGCAGGTTTAATGGCTATCGCGACGGCTGCACATGCGACACTATTAGCCATTCCAGGTCGACAGACAGGCCATGTGCAACTAATACACCTCCCGCCATGCCGTCCTCCAGAATCTCCTGGCCCCCCACCGCCCTCTGTTCCTCGTAGCGCCCCTGCTCCCATCAAACACTCTCAGTCTATCATCGTTGCACATAATACAGCACTCACCGCCCTCGCTGTACCACCTTCCGGGCGCTTACTTGCCACGACCTCCCTTCGCGGCACTTTAATTCGTATATGGGACACAACTACCGGAAAGCAAGTCCGAGAGTTGCGCAGAGGATCCGATCAGGCTGAAATCTACGGAGTGGCATTCCGACCTGATGAGATGGAGCTCTGCGTCTGGAGTGACAAAGGCACAATACACATATTCGCCCTTGTTATGCGCTCTGGTCCATCGTAGGTTTTGTTAGAGCTTGCTTCGGCCTTGCAACTAAAAGGCATGCTTTAGGAATCGCCAATCCTCATTATCCTCGTTAACATCGTATTTACCGCTGCCCAAATATTTCGACTCCGAATGGTCCTATGCACAATTTCGTATACCAACACAATCCTCGCACATCTCATTATCGCAGCAAACATCATCACGACGTAGCCAGGATGGCGAAGAAGTCGAAGAAGAGAAGTGTGTTGTCGGCTGGATCAAGATCGCATCTGCAGAGGGAGACGATCCTGGCAGCGTTGAACATCAGCTCATCGCTCTCACTTACACCGGCGGGTGGTATCGTCTGGCTTTACCCAATTCATCAAACCTCTCCACATCTCAGACGACGACTTCCACGATACCGCCATCCCCGTCTTCGCCCAGCGTCAGGTCACCAAGTGTCAGGAGCGTCAACATTCCCAGACCACGGTCCGGCAGCAGCTCGTCCTTCACCAGTCGGCCAGACAAGGGGAAAGGAAAGGAATCGGATCGGGAGAAGAAGGACAGCCGGGATTGCGTCTTGCTGGAGTTCCGACGGTTTGGGAGGTGGGATGGATGGGCTTAGATCTTCGAATCTGTATCTTCACGGACACCACTAGCTTGGTTCACATCTGCTCTGGCACGCATGCATATGTATACTACGGCACTTTTCTCGCATATTACCAGTAATACTTAGGCTGCTGTATGATTATGATTATGGGTCTTCCTGCATTGTGACTTTCGGTTGACGACGGTGTGAGGGATCGATGCGCATTGACACAGGCCGGGAGCGTCTCGCGTCCGCACGCGACGTCACAGCTACTAGTACATAGCCTCTGACTGCCCTACTACGCGCTAATCGCACTCTGACCACACTTTCAACATGTCTCAGAGACCATCGATCATACATCCGTTAGGGCCTTCGCGCTCGACGTGTGGGTATTGTGGGACCGAGGGCAAGAGAAGCCAAGGAAAAACCAGCTTCACGGCAGCGGCAGCGCTGCCATTCCAGCTGACCTGCGACGTGAGCACTTGAGCACGAACGCACCTCTGAGCACAAGTCGCATTCTAACTCGAATGTACAGGCGTATCAGAAGATGATTGATCGCGGTTGGAGGAGGTCCGGGACGTACTGCTACAAACCAGACTTGCAGCGTTCGTGCTGCCCGCAATATACGATCAAGTGCGCATGCCGTGCTAGGGTGCCTTGCTAGCGCTGATGATGACCACTAGATTGGATGCTTTGATATTCAAACCCTCCAAAAGTCAACGTAAACTTCTCAACCGGTAGGTTTCCTGACCGACTTATGATTGCTGGTGTGCTATGTCCCACTCCAGATGGAATCGTTACGTTCTTGAAGGCGACAAGCCTAAGGATTCCGGCTCGCAAGGTTCAGGAAAGTGAGTGTATCGGAAGCGACGACGCCTTCCTATTGACCATTATTGTCTGTGTTCAGGAAAGAACCTAAAGCGAAGTCCAAAACTAAAGGACAAGCGCCGCCCGATCTCACAACCCTGATTCACGCTTCTGAAAAGCAGTTTACAGATGACCCCGACGCATGTCACAGTTTTGAGGTGCTCCAATCCTCCGGCAGTTTGCATTGCTGCCTTTTCTGTAATGCGGCTTATATCTTGCTAGGTGACGCTGGAACCAGCAAGCTATACAGAGGAGAAATTCGCCCTATTTAAAAGCTATGAAGCAAACATTCACAAGAAAATGGATAGGGATCCAGATAGCTTCGCTTCCTTCTTGGTAGATTCGCCTCTGCTGGTATGTGGATCGCGGATTATCTTCGTGCGATTCTTGTTGAATACACGTCTCACCATACAGCGAGAGCCCATACCCTACCCCAATTCACCTCCAGCCCATCTACCGACTGAATACGGAGCCTACCATCAACTATATAGGCTAGATGGGAAGCTAATAGCTATGGGTGTTATTGATATTCTTCCGAACTGCGTTTCCAGCGTATACTTCATGTGGGAGAAAGAATATGAGGCTTTCTCACTAGGAAAGGTTAGATCTGTTTCAGCCTGACTTTTAGGCATGGCTGACGGCTGCTGAACCCAGCTGAGTGCGTTGCGCGAAGCTTCATTCGCGCGCGAGATTCATGAGGCCGGCGCGCAGCAGATGTCGAGCCTATACATGGGTACGTCGGTTCAATAGAACCCTTGCATCCTGGTGGTTGAAAAAATAACTACGATAGGCTTCTACATTCATTCTTGCCAGAAGATGCGGTACAAGGGAGAGTACTCCCCTTCATATCTAGCCGACCCTGTGAGCGTCATAGGAACTCACGGTTGACTCTGAACTGACAAACTGTCTTCGGAAAAGGAGGACTACAGCTGGCACCCTCTGTCCGAGTGCAGGCCTCTGCTAGACACACATCGATATGCCTGCTTCACACACCCAGAGCGATCCATACAGGGCCCCGCACCAGAACAGCCTCAAGGTAGGTCGTCCGTATCCTTGCAGATTCTGAGCTGACTGGTCGTCCAGGCAGTCCGCTATCCCCACCAGAGGAAGACCTAGAGGATATACGGATGCTCGACCTGAGCCATGGCCGCCCGACTGTGCAACCGGTGAACGTTCGTACTGTGCTTTTCACCTTGTCGTTGTGTTCAATAAGGTCTCCTTGTATCCAGGAATCGCCCTCTTGGCGCTCCCGCATCATCCGTTCTGCCATCCTTTCCGTCATAAATGCATTCGGAATTCCCCTTGCCCGAGAATGTGTCTTTTACCTGGAATCATAAGCATCAACTGGACAATGCTTTGTAGAATAGCAATCTCATATCGCTCTTCGGGTGTATGAGGCTTTGTATTGGTGATGTATGAAATAGTAGACGGCAGTAACTTACTTGCCTGGGAGTTGTGTTAATACCAAATACCGTCCTCTGCTGTGAGCCGTCGCTCCGACTCATTTGTTCCCTGTTGTAGGTACGTCGGTGCGTCGCTCCAAAACGACTCGATAGATACAGAAAAGCGTTTCACGACCATGAGTCTGAGGCTCTCCGTGAGTCAAGTTGATCTGGACGCATTGAATCTGATGGAGGAGTCCTCGGTATTGTTTGTTGGTTGTTTGCCAAAAGCTTCGTTCCTGACTTGACCGTTCTTGACGATGTTATTTCGTTACTGGATGACTTCCCGTAGCCATCTGGCGCGATATCCAGCCTCGCCAGACTTCCAGATGCCAAATGGCCGAGCAGCCGAGGTATGCGGCAGGCCATGCCGAGCGTCGGACTGTGTCAGATCGTCGGGCGATGAATTATATTCTGGCAAAGTGTAGAGGGGGGGTACCCATGGCCTGCCGCATACCTCGGCTGCTCGGCCGTTTGGCATCTGGAAGTCTGGCGAGGCTGGATATCGCGCCAGATGGCTACGGGAAGTCATCCACTTACGTACAAAGCAGTAGCACGTATAATCCCCGCGACCGGCGTCAGCTCACACACAATTTATACGTCTGCAAGCCATGTTCCCTCGATGGCCGCATGCTTTCGCGACGAGATACCCCACTTTGTCTAGGTCACTCCGTTTGATCTATTGGATGCCGATACCAATTTATTGCAATATGTATGGCTTCACAGTTATGCCCGTCAGAGGGAACAGCATGCAAGTTCGTCCGCCATGAAAGTCAACGCATTTGGGCTCACTTCATCTGTCAGGCAGCCTACTTTCAACCCACGGTGGTCCACTCACGGGGATGACTGGGCGGTTTTAGATCGGCTTTCGCTTTATATGGGCTGGGCCCGGTTCGAAAGGGGAGACGTGGTTTCATTTCCGTATGTCTCCCCTTCATTAATGGATCTAAGGCGACTGCAATATTGGCCTGCGAAGCCACCCCCATTCCAGGAAAAAAATACTCCTTAAGAGAATCCTTGGCCTTCCAGGCGATACAGTGCGTCGTGGTCCCGGAATACCAGGTATTTTCTTGATCGTTTGTCCAGGTGAAGACTCTCCCGCCGTATCCCCAGGAAGAGGTTGTGCTCGGCCCGGGCGAAGCTTGGGTAGAAGGCGATAACGCCTTTGAATCAGAAGATAGCAACCACTTTGGACCGGTGCAGACCTAATTATTTTCGATTGTCCCGAATCAAAGGACTCATGTTTTCAACAGGTACCGTTAGCGTTGCTGGATTCAAGGGTGGTATGGATACTGTTACCTTTTCATCGTTTCGGACCTGTGCTATCCTCCAGATCTATCGACACGGACCGCGTGATACCCGAAAACATCGCGCTCGCACACCACGAAAACTGAGGAGCTAAAATGGGTGCTCTCATAGCATGTAAATAATTGTAAGTAGAACGGTATATATACATCGTGCTGCAGTACTGACAACTGCTGAAGACATTACGCTACATTACACTGATCACTACAAGCTCTACTCTCGTTTACGCGCTCTGGGCGGAATGGGTATCTGCGGAATCCTTCTGGCCTTCTAGATTCTTCTCATGCCTATCCATGCGCACCTTCCGGTCAGCCGCATCGATGCCGAATATCTTGTCGGCTTCTGGCGAACCTGCCACCGGAAGGTCTTTGCGGAATGATACCTGGACGGGAGATACTCCCTCCTTGTATGCAATGGCGAAGATGAGGTCCATATCTGGAAGTAGAATCATAAGCATCTGGCCCCAAACGTGCATTCCAATTTGCCTACCTTCAAGGGACCGTCCAGCCGTCTCGGGGAAGAACAGGTAGACGACGGGAATCAATAGCGCGTTCAGGCTTGCGAACACTGTGCGAGACGGCAGGCGTCAGCATGGCGATCCGCGTAGTTATCATTTCATCCAACTTACCAATATAGGTCTTCCACTGGATGTTTTGGAATGCTGGGCTAGTCACCATTACGACCATAAAATTGAAAATCCAGTTTGATGCCGTGGAGAGGGCGTTAGCTGGTGCACGGATTCGTAGTCCAACGATTTCAGCGGGCTGGTATGTAGAATGTGCAAGTCAGTGACCGTTGGTATTTTATCAGCGACGACGTGAATGATACACACGTATAGCCAGGTCATTCCCAACCATCCAATGGCGAATAAGGAGTTGAAGAGGAACAGAAGCACCACTGAGACAATGCGACACGCGGAGTTGTCGATGCTGCCAAGAATGGCCAGAAGGACCATGGTGATGGTCTGACCGGTAGCACCGAACAACATGAGCTTTCTCCGACCAACGCGGTCAATGAGAGCAATCGCGATCAAGCTGGCAAGGAAGTACTCGGTTCCATTGCAAGCAGCAACGATGCGGGATTTGACCTCATTGAGCCCAAGTCGCTCGAACAATACGGTCTGTCCACCGAAAGTATCAATATATGAAGGTACATAAAAATATGGAATTACTGACCGCGTAATAGGTAATGATGTTGATACCCGTGATTTGTTGGAAGCATTGGACGATGACACCAAGAGCAGCCCTCCTGAAGTTTTGTGTCGGACCTCCGTGGAAGAGCTCGCCGAGGCTCGCCTTCTGTACATCTTCCATGATTACAACCTCGCGGATGCCGTGGTATATCTGCTGCACCTCGGGGTCGGTGTGATGCTTATCGTCAAGGGCGGAAATGACGGCGAGGGCCTCTGCGTCACGACCGTGTTTGACAAGCCATCGAGGCGATTCGGGGAGCTGTACACGGGTTGAGTATCTCCGGATGGGTACATTCCTCGGGACACCGACGCACATAAAAGATGCCAAGAATCATGAGGAGAGCGAAGAGGATTTGCAGCGCTATAGGTACTCTCCATTGCGCCGAAGAGGATCCGGCCCAGAAGAGAGCGAAGTCTATCCACTAGAAGACAGCACATCGTCAATCGTTTCTACGCGCGCTGAGCGACCTCGACGACTTACGTATGAGATCATTATACCAAACGCGATCAAGCTCCCTTCAATCATGATAAAGCTGCCTCGTTTCGCCGCAGACGAGCATTCTGCGTGATAAGAAGGCACTGTTGAGGTCTGGATGGACAAGCAGATCATTAGACGTTATGCGAAGGACAGAAACAATCACATACGTTCAGACCGTTACCTAGACCAGTCACGATACGCGCCACGACCATCTGAGCATAACCGTAGGATGACGCTTGCAGAATAGCACCGATGATCATGATTATGCCGCCCAGAATGATGGTTTTCCGACGTCCAAGACGGTCACCGATCCATAAGTTAGACAGTGCGCCGATGAGGCATCCAATTTCCTAGAAGACAAAATAAGGATCAAGATCTTGACATGCCAAATATAAGATGCGCACGTAAATAGCGACAACAAAACTTTGAAGCGTCGCATGATTAGGATGATCAGGTGAGATGATGGTCTGTGGGAAGACTTTTGTCCATTGAGGTGCCGTCAGTAACGCGGACATGACACCCTGATCATAGCTATCCGTGTAGGATGGTAAATCCCCAGTCGGCAAACGACAGAATTCGGTACTTACCCGAACAACGTGAAGCCCGTCCCTGCTACAAGGGCGAGCATAGCAGTGAGCTTATTCCCCCGTAGCAGCGGCGCATGGGACGCAATCTCCTGCTCGAACGAGGATGTGGACTTGTTCTCGATCTCGCGCTTCTCCGCCTCCGCCTGGAAGCGGTCGGGATTTTTCGACTCGTCCAAAGACATAGCGACAGGGAGGAGAAGAGAGACACGAAGGAAGGCGTACAATTGGGTTGGAGGACGACCGCTCAAGAACAGCGGGTGACGAGCGAGCACTGTGCTTTAAGGACAGGTGCTTCGACAAGCTGTGAGAAGAACGAACCACCCCCATTTATATGTGAGAAGGCAGGCGTCTCAGACATCGGGGGGTGTAACAACGGACCACAGTTGCCCGGAACGACATGGTGGAGTGACAGTGTTTGCCGTGATATCGAAGCTCGGAGGGTCACTGCATGTGGAGAAGACGTTGCACCCTCAAAAGCCGCTTCACCCTCCCCCGCAACACGTGAACTGTTTAACAGTCAGTTAATATGGGTCATGAGGTCACCAGAACGCGCGTCTCGCGTTCACAGGAGATCTGTGAGCTCAGTGCCGCTGATGCACCGGCGAACAGGATCACGATGAACCTGTCTGAATTGGGGCAGCGAGAAAAATGGTGACTCTATGACGGAACGCGTACGGACGGTACCTGGATCAGGCAACCTTCGCGTGTGGCACTGCGTGCATGCGATTAGCGCGCGTTACATTATGCTGCGAGCGTGAAATTATGGATGTCGCCGGCAAGGCTCCACAGGGCGCTGGATCAGAACAATGGTGCTGAAAAAAGGTGCGATGGTCGGTCGGTCTTGGCCGCGCGCGTTGCTCGAATGAAATCCGACTACGAGAGATCGCTAGATCGGTAACGTTCTTGCAAAAGACGCGTCCACAATATTTGGAGTTGTTGGAGTCTCGCCTGGTGTTTCGACAATTCGACTGATTATTCATAAGTCTTCGTCGCCTAAAATTGAGCCGGCGCCATTCCTAAGTTACCACCGCAGGTAAGCCGTCTCAGAAGATGTCGGACCAAGGAAGAAGAGCGCTCAGCTTGCCGCTCGTGGTCCGAGGAATATCTGGGCAAGGGAGGGTTGGGCAGTCATGCCGGATATTCCGCTCACCCTGTCAGGTTGAAGCGCTGATCCGTTTTTGTGTGGAGCCCGTGGATCAGGTGAAGAAGATTGCGTACTTCGTACAAAAGACTGGCAAATCCTAAAAATTTCCAATTTTTGTCGGGAGGTGATACTGTCGCAGGAAGACGAGCGTCCATCCAGTTGATCATCCTAATCGAGGTGCCTCCGTTCGCAGGCGCGAGGTTCGATTACTTATCTGACGGCCATTGGTCGAGATCGGTGCCTTCTGTGAGTGGACGAAGCAGTCGAAGAGACTTTCGGACTCAAACACGACGTCATAGCTTGTTCTATCCTCGAGGGAGATAGTGCGCGGGGTATGCGGGGATGCGTTATCAGGAGACATCGCCATGCTCCGTGTCGGATTGGTGCCGGATCACATAGGCACCGTATGTCAAGACGCTTTGGACAGATCATTTAACATGCACGTTCATGCACATGTTGTGTACCGAAATATCGTCCAATTCCATAGTAAGTATTGGGCATCACCGAGCAAAGGAATGACTGAGCAATGTACGCTCACCAATTCCACGACCCTGTGCCTGTGCACCTTGTAGCCGGACGTGCTTCGACGAAACCATCCTTACATTTCGCGCCAAAATACACAATCTCAAATCTCCAGTAGCCGGGGTTGAGTACTAGCGGCCGAAACCAGTGAGCAGTAGGTAATAGACAGGAGGAAGGTGGAATAAGGGATAAATACTGCGAAGATTTAGAGGTCGGGTAAGATGTGTAAGGCAAATGGGTTGAGAAATGAGAGAAACTAGTGAGACCCCATGCCGTCCACAATATCAAGAAAACGGAACAAGGATAATGTCACATAGCATGGAATTGACCCGCGCCTCCCTGCCCGTCACTAGGGTATTGAGGACTTGGTGTCCTCTGTCCGTATGGCGACTGCTGGGTATACGTCGGTCGGGGCTGCTGCGCTGCTGACGCCGATGGACCAATATAGTCTTGATGCGCGTCGTATGCCAGACCGCCGTCTTCCACATGGTAGCCGTGTGAATGTCGTTGATGCTGCTGGGCGCCGTACTGCGCTCCTGCCGCTCCTGAGTACACATCGTACGGATCGGCGACGTAGCCCGGCGTATGCGAATGTTGATGCGCTGCATCGTACGGATCTGGCGCAGGGTAAACTGGGGTCTGCGAACGTTGAATCCCCGCGTCGTATGGATCAGCGACGTAGCCCGGGGTATGTGAGCGCGGAAGGGCCGGATCGCTTTGTTGAGCGTAAGGCGCTCCGCCCAGTGCCAGGTGTGCCGTGCTGCCGTAGTCATCTGGATCATCATAAAGTGTCACAGCAGACGAGTTATAAGAGTTCGGATCTGGATGTTGGGAGTATGATTGGTTGTACGCCGGCATAGCCGGATAATCGTAGGCGGCCTTTTGTTCAGAGGCATAGAACTGGTCTCCACCCTTGCCAGAATAGTAGGTCGGAGAACGACTGCGGATGGACGCGACGTCGTCGAACTCGTCGTCCAAAGATACGTTGGGCAGCGTAGGTTGAGGAAGGGGTTGGTGAATGAGTGCGCCTTTCTTGTTCTTGAGATGCGAGAAGTCACCGGCGGCTTCTTTCTTCGCAAGTGCTGCTGCCTTTGCCAAGCGCTGCTTGTTACGGCGTTTGATAATCTCAGTGATGCGCTGTCCACAATATATCAGCAAGTGCACTCCATATATGACAGGTCGAGGGGACTCGTACCTTGTCGACCTTGTGACAGCAGTATTCCTTCGGCAAAGGTTAGCGCCGAGCGGAATCAGAGGTAACATTCCTGCTCACCTTGAGATTACCCTGGATGTAGCAAAGCAAGGGGACATAACAGACACCCGCGACGATAAGAAGAAGGAGGGATCCAATGAACACAAGAGTCGTGAAAAGGGTGGAGATTGTGAGGGCGGTCGTAACGAAAGTATTTCCTGCGAAGTATTTGCCAATATCGTACCAGGCGCCGTCTCGTTTCTTGGCGAGATATATAGCGTACAGAGTCAGCCCGTTGATTGCTTGACGAGGACCATCGGCCAAGAGCAACCGCTTCCAACCTTTTCCGGTCATTCAATGACCATCTCCATACTGTAATATGAAAGAACTTACTTTTGAAGGTGAAGAAGACAAAGAACGCGAAGTCATCCTTCTTCTTAGTGGAGTCAGAGATATGATTGAAGAAGCAGAAATGGTCGTATGATCCTATGACACTATATTAGACGGAAGCGTGCCAAACAGACTATTACAGGCACTCACGCAGGGAATAGTAGAGATTGGCCATGATGTTAGTGAATGCATAAGATATATCACGGCTTGCAATGATCTTCTTCGACTTTCGCGCCTCGTACGCCAGCTGAAGGCTATTGTCAGCGGCGATCGAAGGAACATCGAGTGCGCGTGGCACAAACCAGAAGGAACGAGAAGATGATGCATCCTACGAAGAGCCATTTGCCAATATTGAAGGGGATGAACACGCAACCGTTGTCCTCAGTCTTCGGACAGCTGTTGAAGATTTGATTTGACCATGATGAGGTCGTCAACATGGTGACGGCTGTGAAAATATCCGAGACGTAGACAAGGAAGGATTTCAAGACGATGACGTAGAGCCAAAGATATCTGGTAAGAAAGTATCAGAATCAAGTTGCTTGGTAGAGGATCTATTCATAGACATGAAACAGGCCTGGGGAATGTTGCAACTGGCCGTCCTCCCAGTATGCACAGGAACTGCCGCTACAAAAATATCATTCGAAAGGAAGACCGAGAGACTTACTTCATGCGCATCCCAAAGCCATTGTCTGTGAACTCTCGCGTGTCGACAAAGTCGAACTAAGTCGACGGTCGCTGTCAGCCATACACCCCGTAGCAACAGTTCAGAACAAGCGCACCTTGTGGTCGGGGACGATTTCTCGCTTCCAAGATGGGCCTCCACACATGGTTTGTTATTTCTCGGCGGTAGATGTCGACTCTAGAATGGTGGTCTGGGACAGAAAGAACGAGGTTGTCGGACTGATGGTTGTGATGTTGTTCCTGCGTTCTGGCCAGCCAGTGGCATAGAATAGACTTCTAGCAGAGAACGGTAGACAAAGAATGTATGGCGAAAGGGAACGCCGGGGAGTGGTGCACGCGTGCGGTGCTAGAGTCGATGAGACAATTGGTGAGAAGGTTCAGCCTTGGCTATGGACAAGCCAGATGCTGTGGCGCCTATCGCAACCACGAGAATTGCTTTACGCTTGCTTTGGCGAGTTGCCTTTTACAGACACAAAGCCTCGACACAATGACGACCGTACAGAAAATTAAGGTCAGTGCTTTCTCTTCTCTATTGTCTATGGTTATTCACGCCGCTATGTACTCCAGGAGATCGAAGATGAGATGGTAGGGCTTTCCTGCACTTTTGTCTAGTGGCGCCAGTACTCATTCCGATGTGTAGGCCAAAAGTACGTATCGCGTAATGCACTTGCACTGCGTCAAGGCGGGCTAATCCCTGGTGCATAGCCCAAAAGAATAAGGCCACGAGCTACCATCTTGGACAGCTCAAGGCCAAACTCGCGAAGCTTCGGCGTGAGCTCATTACCCCACAAGGTGGTGGAGGCGGCGCCGGCGGACTTGGCTTCGATGTCGCAAGAACTGGTATAGCATCGGTCGGATTCGTTGGTTTTCCATCTGTCGGCAAGGTGCGCGACATAATTGTTTGCTATGGAACTACTCTGACAGTCAGGCAGTCTACACTCATGTCCAAATTAACGGGCACGCATTCCGAAGTCTCCGCTATCGACTTCACGACCCTCACCACTGTCCCTGGTACCGTGAAAGTTCATGGGGCGCCAATCCAGATCCTTGATCTGCGTGAGTACCTTGTCAAGCTTTTAGCTGTGCTCTTTAACATGATCTGCAGCGGGTATCATTGAAGGAGCTAATGATGGTCGTGGAAGAGGTCGCCAAGGTATGTGTCAGCCCGTCCGATCCGTAGACTGGTACTGATAATTTTGCTACAGTCATCGCAGGTATGAAAGACAAGCCTCAAATGTGTGTCCTTCGTCAATTGATAACCTTTCAACCATACAGTGGCCCGTACATGCAACCTGATCTTCATCGTTCTGGACGTTCTCAAACCACTAGGTGACAAAAAAATCATCGAGGGTGAACTCGAAGGTTTTGGCATCCGTCTCAACAAGAAACCGCCATCGATCGTAGTCCGACGGAAGGACAAGGGCGGCATAGCCATCACCAACACTGTCCCGCTCACGAACATCGATCACGACGAAATCAAGGCTGTATGCAGCGAGTACCGCCTCACAAACGCGGATGTGTCCATACGACAACCAAATGCGACAGCCGATGATCTCGTCGATGTAATTGAAGGCAATCGGTATGCCTATATGCGCGTTTTGACCTGTCCCGATCAATGCTGACGTACAACAACAGAGTATACATCCCAGCATTATATGTAAGTCCCCTTTCGATTTCATGCACTAACATGGCTGATATTAAATGTGTCCCAAGGTTTTGAACAAAGTGCGCTATTCCTTCTTGCCCTTTCCACTTCTGTCTTAACGTCATACCCACAGATCGATGCGATCTCAATAGAGGAGCTCGACCTTCTGTACAAAATTCCATACAGTGTCCCCGTATCTTCGAGTGAATGGCTGAATGTGGACGAACTCATCGAGAAGATGTGGGAGGCCCTCGACCTTGTTCGCGTCTACACGAAGCCACGGGGCGGTGCGCCAGATTACACGCAACCGGTCGTCCTCAGACGAGGAAAGAGCGCCGTCGAAGATTTCTGTAATTCGATTCACAAGGAGATTGCTAAGCAGATGAAGTAGTGAGTCAGAGGCCCTTTGATCCGTTAGGACCGTCTCTGACCGACGTTTGACAGCGCGATTGTGTGGGGCGCGAGCGCAAAGCATTCTCGAGGACAGAAGGTCGGATTGGAACATGTGCTCGAAGACGAAGATGGTATGCAGGCTCCTCTTGTTTGTGAACGTTTCACTGATTTTCTCGATAGTGGTCCACATCTCCAAGAATTAAATGTACATGTCCTCCATTTGTCCGATGTAGCCATATCTCGCTGTCCTTGCAATATTAGCCCTCAGATGCATTCTCCGCATCATTGACATCCCATCTCGGATTCTCCACACACAAGAAACATGCGTGATATTTTACATCTTGAGATACAGCACGGACAACCGGATATAAGCCCAGACCAGGCCAATCGCACAATAAATGCTGGTCAGCATGAGGGGAAGGAATGCCCACTTCTCTTCGTCCTCCTTGCTTCCGCCCTTAGCCCCTAGCCAAGCCGGGAAAAGAACGACGAAAAGCTGAAGTAAAACAAACCCTGCGAGGTACGCAAATTCAAGCGCATTCAGGATGACGCCAAACAACGAGCGAGGAAACCTGAGGCAAGACATCAGAAGAAGAAAGCAGCATCGAGATGTGCATGACGCTTACTCGAAGATCCGTTTGTGCAAAGGGATAAAGGTCATGATGCCCCAGATTAAGGAGTAGATGACCTCAACAAATTGTTCTGTGCCGGGATGAGTAATGAATCGACATAGTAATCAAAGGCTGAGCTGACCAGCTGGCGTGAACAAGAGTGGGAATAGTGAAAAGACTCCGGCCACACTGGCGATAAGAAAAGTGCGGAAGAAGGCGTGGTTTTCTGTGGCTAACAAGCTATGATGTAGTTCGGTTCAGGGTATCTTCTCTTCGCGAGGAAGCGTCGATCTTACCTTAGAGGGACGAGGACGAGCAAGATCGCTTTCTCGTGGACGTGCCAGCCGAACATGTATGAGGTATAACCACATAATGTCAAAGCAGTCACGAAGGACTTATAGGTCGGCAATCGCCAGAGCTTGAACAGGAAGATCTGGTGCGAATGCTATGAGCGCTGCAAAGCAAGACCATGACCGCAATGCTCACCGACTGCAAGGCGAGAGTGATTACGAAGGTGTGAATAGGCTTGATGTTGGGAATCACAGCAAACACTGTATCCCCCACGAGACCTCTTGAGGTGGAAGACACACCCGACTGATTCACGGCCAGATTTGCTCCAAAACGCTTGGCATCTACGAGCAGATCAGAGATGTCCTTAGATCGGCAGAACTGCACAGATACTCACACTGCAAGAGAACGCGGTCAGCTGCTGTTAGCAAAGCCCACGCGTTGGGTGCCCAGTACGCATGGTTCAGTCCGCGAGTAAAGGGAAACAGTCGCGACAGAAGCTGAGAGAGCTGGCCCATCAAGATGAAGGGGCCCAGAGATACGACGAAGACGAATATCACGGCGTTGGCGAGGGATACAAAGCGAGCGGGTAGAAGTTCGCCCGTCGGAGACATGCAGAACGCTCTGAGAAGGTAGACGAAGTAGGCGGGCTACAACGACCTATAAATGGTCGACCGGAATAAAAGAGGTTTGATAACTTACAGCAAGATACATATAAATATGCTTGAAGTTGAGCAACACCGCAAACAAGAGTCCGCTCGCCAGGTGATTGCCCTGTTGCGTCCTGAGGTCAAACAAGCTTCCTGGACCGAGGTCGCCAACTTACATTACGTGCCATAAGTATCGACGCCAATAATATGCCAAACATGAACCCGTTGTATTGGAAGTGAATGTGATCAATGATCAAAAAGCCAGGATGAAGGAATAAAGACGCGGATATAATGCGCTGGGTTGTGGGATGCGTAGCACCACGGGTGAATCTGCAGCAGAGCATAAGATCCCAGGCGCATTCGATAATGCACAATAATACCTGAGGAGCACTGCACCAAGGACTAGTTCTGTCAAGATGACTGTCAACCTCTGGTAGACCACGACGGACCATGCGCCATAGTCCAAGTTGTTGACATCAACGATTCCAGGATCGATGAAAGACGCTGGGATGGAGAGAAGTTTCTCAAAGTAGGCAAAGAAGGGCGGATAGTCCAAAGCTGCAAGAAGGATGAACAAATGAGAGACGGCGTGGCGAGAAGAACGCACTCCATTCTGACGTGGTCTGTCAATGGATTAGGATTATGCATCCGAAGGAGAATGAGAGCCATACATCATAGTACCATTTGGACAGTGGTAATGAGTGCGTGATCGCCAACCAATTTCGGTGTACTTCAAAGTCAGTCGACCGACTGACATGGCATAGCACGATGAACACACTGGTAACAGTCTCGTTGATTACAACTCACTATGCAGGGAACAACAGTAGCTTCAAACACGTCGACAAAGCCAATATGTCCCACTCCGACCATGACACGTCTAGGTCGTACCAACGATGCGCTGGCTTTGGCGCCGAGTCTCCGATGGCGGAGTAGGTATCCGTCACCTCCGGAGCGGATGATTCCTTCAGGCTGGTACGAGAGGACGACTCCCTCAAGCTTCCCTGAGAAGTAGCTCTCTTCATCATCGTTGTCGTAGATTGGCCGCGTATTCCGTGCACTCAGTCAGGCGCAATAGAATGAGGATAGCTCCGGGCTGGATGTTCAGCGGAAGTGGGGATGAGATGGCAGGTGGTACGTGGCCCTGAGCTGTGCGTATTCGTGCGCTCGCGTGTTGACGAGATTCGGAGTCGTGTTTGCGGCGCTGTAAAACAGCCGGGGCCTTGATAGTGGACTGGCAGATGGTAGATGCAGACAGTGACACGTTCACTGTGAACGCGCTCACCATAAGTGGGTCACGTGTGCGTTTCTGGTGACGATGTGCATGGAGACCTATGGAGGCTCGCTTTGACGGATGAGTAGAGCAGGAAATCAGAAGAACGGAGTGAATGAGTCCCAACACAAGCTAATCCAATTTCTTGTGTAGTAGGAAGAATTAAAGCTTCGGCGTAGCTACGCTCCGCTGCCCTCCTGCGGTTTGAGACGGTTCCACCTGCAATCTCGCCAAACCCGTCTTCGTCTGACTCTCAGCACTCATAGCAGTGCTCTTTCTACTCGAACTGTCGACGAAGACATGGGTATAACCACCAACCGCTGAAGGCTCCTCGCTTCCTTCTCGAAAGACGCCGACTTCGTATGTCACGGAGCTCTTCCCAAGCTTACTCACTCTCAAGCCGAGATCCACAACGTCCGGGAACGACAGAGGCGAGAAGTATTGACAGAACGATGAGACCACAAGGCCAATAAGCGGCGAGGTCTGTGGCGAGAGGCCGCAGTGCGTCATGAGGTAGGTGTTCACGATGGAGTCGAACAGGTGATAGTAGATTGAGTTGTTGACGTGCGCATACTGATCGTTATCACTCCTTCGAGTTGGACGGCCATAGTATCAGACATGACGTGGCTTGCTATCTCAATGAGTAATATCACTGACCACCGAGTGCGATACACTAGGAAGTAGGGATAATCAGATCGCCTTCTCCCTTGAAGCGTGGGGCCACGTTCTGAATCCTATCAACACTTCATGAAGGTTAAATCACGTGTCTGTCTATTGAAACTCACCGACATGGTCAATCGGGAAGAGAGGCACGGGAGGACGTGCGCTAAGTCGTGGACGCTGCAGTACTTACTCTGAGTGAGCAGAAGGAATCGGGCGTCTATATGGACCTACAGTCCAGTACTTATATGAACGTGGGAAACTGACGCAACGCGCCGGACGCGTCTCAGCTTTCCCGCCCTGCGTTCTCATATATCTGGCACAAACAGCGCCCCCTCATCTTACGACCCTCATCCTACGAGCATCTCCTATCATTGCTAGCATATACAAAGGACGTTACAGCTAGCGCGTTACTCTCTATCTACGACATATCTAGCCATGAGCGCGCAGGCATCCGTTTCCCGCCGGATAGCTGAGCACAACGTCGAAAGGTACTTCACCATGCTCCTGTCATTTCGAGCTTCTGACTGACGTGAAGACAAGTGGTGTTCTCATCAAACTCGTCGTCTTCAGCATCTCTCTTGGCGTTGTTCCGCTCGGTTCGTACTTCTTCACCGAGAAGTATGTCTGGAACGGTACGTCGACCCCTGTCTTGTGCATGTTACCCCTCAATAGACGTGTCAATGCAGGCAATTCTACCTATGCAGCGATCACGGCAATAATCTCTGCGAACATCGTGCTTGTTTCCTACATTATCCTATCATTGCTGGAGGACCGCGAGGAGCGGAAGATCATTACTGGTGAGATAGAGAAGGACAAGGAGACGAGAAAGGAACGATGAAGGTCAGACATCATTGCGCGACTGTACGCAGAGACAATACTGGTGGACTATTGCAATCGAACTGTTTGCGTGGACATTGTTGGCATCATTTCTCTATTTCAGGGTTGACATAGGAGGATTGTGACTCCGGCGCATGCTGCCTTCGCTCTTCCAATCTAATTGTTCAGATATACTTCAGGGCTCAGTCGTGGTTCGCGTTATTTCATATGTAATGGATTGATATTGATGTAGAGTACAGTAGAGTATACATACGCGAAATATCTAAGAGAAACAGCATGGATAGCAATGGAGGGGCGAGACAGTCCGTTCATGGGGGACAATAATAAGAATACATGATCAAAGGAGCTACACCTACGTCTAGAAGTCCTCATCAATAGTACTAGCAGTCATCATGAGTGAGCTGATCGCAGTCTAATGAAGATTATTACTCACAATGACTTCTCATTTACCGGGGCAGCGCCACCGGGTTCACCGCCGGTCTTGACACCGGCTTTTGAGTAGTCAGACACCCGCTTCTCGAAGAAGTTGGTCTTGCCCTGCAGCGAGATCATGTCCATGAAGTCGAAGGGGTTCGACGAGTTGTAGTGCTTGTCCCCACCAAGCGCGACGAGCAGACGGTCGGCAACAAACTCAATGTACTGGCACATAAGCTTGGCATTCATGCCAATGAGCCCAACGGGAAGGGCATCTGCAGGTATGTTTAGCCAGCGGCAACAAATGATCAAGGATGCAACTCACCGGTAAGGAACTCCTGCTCAATCCCGACGGCTTCAACGATGATGCGGCGAACGGTGTCAGGGTGAGGGCGCTTCTTCAAGTGGCTGAAGAGCAAGCACGCAAAGTCGGTGTGCATACCCTCGTCGCGACTGATGAGCTCGTTCGAGAAGGTGAGACCAGGCATCAGGCCACGCTTCTTCAGCCAGAAGATGGACGCGAACGATCCTGAGAAGAAGATGCCCTCGACAGCGGCGAAGGCTACGAGACGCTCGCCGAAGACAGCGCGGCGGTCAGAGATCCAGTGGAGAGCCCAATCGGCCTTCTTCTTGACGCAAGGAATGGTCTCGACGGCATCGAACAGGTACTCGCGTTGCTGAGGGTCCTTGATATAGGTGTCGATGAGCAGGGAGTAGGTCTCCGAATGAATGTTCTCCATCATAATCTGGAACCCATAGAAGCAACGGGCCTCGGCGGCCTGAACCTCGTTCGAGAAACGCTCAACGAGGTTCTCGTTGACGATGCCGTCCGAAGCAGCAAAGAAGGCGAGAACGTGCGAGATGAAATGACGTTCGTTGTCATTAAGGCGGTCGTTCCAGTCCCGAAGGTCTTTGGAGAGATCCATTTCCTCAGCCGTCCAGAAGGATGCCTCCGCCTTCTTGTACATCTGCCAGATCTGTCGACAGTGGTCAGGTGTCGGTCGAGGATGAAAACATAATGGTGGGTTACCTCGTGGTATTGAATGGGGAAAAGGACAAAACGGCGCTTCGACTCCTTCAGCAGAGGCTCTTGGTCTGCGACGACTGTGAGCTCAAGGTAGACACCACGCTGGAAAATATCTCACTCTCAGGCAAGTTCACATCGCCGACGAACCGCTTGCGGTAGTCTTCTACATCGTCTTTCTCGGCCTCGCGTGTAACCTCGTCAGACTCAGGCGAATGCGAGCGCTTTGAGTCATCGAACACGGGCGCGGCGATCTTAGATTTGGAAGGTGTCTCGAGGGAGAAGGCCTGGAGAGCTGCAGCAGCCTGGGGGGTCACAGGTAAGAAGGAATAAAAGTCTAGACGCGTCTAATATCGAACCTTCTTGCTGGGTGTCGGCTCTGGGGTAGCGTGACGAACAGGCGTGGTCGGGCGGACGATGGAGGCCATTGCGATGATATCTGATAGGCAGGTAGGAGATATCTCAACTGAGGAGAAGGCAGGCAGATATCGCGACAGAATTAATGGGAGATGGAGAGGGAGAAGGAATGAGATGCACGAGCCTTTTCAACAAATGGAAGCCTTTACAAGTGTTTGCAAACTTCAACAGTTGACGCGGACGTGTTATTGTGGCCTATTTACGTATCGTGACCGCGCCATCGATGAGTCCATCAATTATAATTCTTAGGTCCGCCTCGTCCACGCCATTGTCCACCCGTCCACAGCGCTAGCTTAGGCTAGCTTCCTCTTTTGCTTTCGTTGTCACAGTTTCACAGGTCCCCGACCTGCCCCGATGTTTCAAAATCTCACCAGACCAGGGTCAGCATCCAGGAACGAGGGAATTTGTTCCCGAAACAAGGTGGTGACGCATCCATACTGCACGTGACGCTATTACGGAGACGCGTCTCGGCGACAAGTCGACGCGACGCTCCTTGATTCTGATCATCCACAACCAATCCACAACATAAAGTCTTACGCGACCTGTCGTCTTCAAGAGGCATCATTTTTAATACAATGAACGGAACGAATTCATCCGAGCGAACACCAACGCCCGATGTGAGCCTTGTCCCAGGAACAATTGAAGTAATTGTGCTCAAAGGTCCCTTTTCAGCAACTCAGCGTTGCCATGCAGAAGATGCAAGTCAAAGGCGAGGCACCCACAAATCAAATTGGCTGTCACCATCGTGCAGTGAAGAGTTCCACACAATCATCAGCATCGGACGCCGAGAACCGAAACCGCTTCGTGGGCGATATAAATTTGCCTGAAGGTGGGTACAGACTGTCAATCAGCCTCAGATAAACCCTGACGGTGGTCTTCAGAGAAGGAGCCATTGCTCATGGAGTCCAAACGTCGTTTCACTCTATTTCCAATCGAGTATCATGAGGTTTGCCCATCGCTTTCCCGTGCGGCCTGATTGGGGCTCACGTCGTCGCAGATATGGCGCATGTACAAAAAGGCGCAAGCGTCCTTCTGGACTGCGGAAGAGATTGACCTTTCGAATGATTTACAAGACTGGAGGTACCGCCTGAATGACAATGAACGCCATTTCATTTCCTATGTCCTCGCCTTCTTCGCTGCCTCGGATGGCATTGTCAACGAGAACCTCGTCGAGCGCTTCACAAATGAAGTCCAAGCGTCCGAAGCGCGCTGCTTCTACGGGTTTCAAATCATGATCGAGAACGTGCACGCAGAAACATACTCGCTCTTGATCGACACGTACATCATGGACCCTGAGGAACGGACATTTCTCTTCGACGCCATTGAGACGATCCCCTGTGTCAAAAAGAAGGCTGAGTGGGCGTTACGATGGATAGCCGACACGGAGTCCACTTTTGCAGAACGCCTCGTTGCATTTGCGGCGGTCGAGGGCATCTTTTTCTCCGGTTCATTTGCAGCCATCTTCTGGCTGAAGAAGCGCGGCCTGATGCCCGGTCTCACCTTCTCGAATGAGCTCATCAGTCGCGACGAGGGCATGCACACTGACTTCGCATGTCTTTTGTTCACTCATCTCCGACGGCGAGCACATCCTGACATCATAAAGAAAATCGTTACCGAAGCCGTCACAATAGAGCAAGAGTTCCTGACAGGTGGGTGTGCCTCTTAAAAGTTCCTAGCTCCTATTGAGCTCTTGCATAGATGCGCTGCCCGTTGGTCTGATCGGGATGAACGCCGATTTGATGTCCCAATACATTGAGTTCGTTGCGGACCGCCTGCTCGAATCGCTTGGTAATCCCAAGGTCTATAATGCGACCAATCCGTTCGACTTCATGGACATGATATCGCTGCAGGGCAAAACGAACTTCTTTGAGAAGCGGGTCTCCGAATACTCCAGACCAGTCGGCCGGAGGGATTCAAGAGCTTTGTACGTTCTCGTTCTGTCTTTCAGTCGCTATATCTCTGATAATTTCTGGTAATCGTACAGCACTACCGAGGAGGAATTTTAATTTACCTCTGATGAGCGATTCGTTCCATCTTCTCTTACCATATCATCATCGAATAGTTGTATGTCACTATTCCCTCCAACTTGTATTACTGTACCATCGTTACGGACTGGCTACGCTGCGCCAGGTTTACGATCTCCTCTCATATTTTAATGCATATTACTGCCATACATGATGATGATTTTCTTGACGCACGAGAGCAAGTCCGTTCCCTTTTTCAAGGCAGATATCCGTAGAAAACCAGAGCCGGGGGTATCTCCTAACCCTAAACCAGGTCTTGTGAAGGTTGATTGGAGAATTCACACTTGCTATTCGACTTCACCAATACTTCAGTTGCCCTGTTTTATACCTGGTGTGCTTGCAATCCACGACCATGGTACGTGAAACCAGTTTGTTTGACTCGTATGGCTGATCCAACCACTGCAAACTTAGAACCGTAGGCAAATTAGGGAGCGGCGCCAATATGTATACGCCAAATCTCTCGAAGCGCAGGAGCGCCAGACATACGAGCGAAAACAGCAACTGAAGGATGCGCTTGCCAGTGGAAAGGCTNTGCCGACAGAACTTAGAAAGGACGCGAAGGGCTTGGGAGAAGATTTCGTTTTTGATGCAGCTCAGACTGGTGCGTACTCGGCCCCTCGCCTGTCTCTGCTCACGACCGACACTTTCGCGCAGATCCGACTACCCATGTCGACAGCGAGTACTCGAGGGCTGGGATTCTGGATCCCAAGATTGTCATCACCACTTCACGAGATCCGAGCTCGAAGTTGCTGCAGTTTGCGAAGGTCAGTGGTGTCGGCTTCTACTGAGCGTATCTCATCCCAAGGTCTGCAGGAAATGCGTCTGGTGTTCCCGAATTCACATAGAATAAACCGCGGAAACTACGTCGTGAAGGAGCTTGCAGAAGCATGCCGGGCGAATGATATCACCGATCTGGTTGTCTTGCACGAACATCGTGGTACACCAGGTTTGTCCCCCCTTCGCACCCCGCACCGTCATATTCTCATTCTGGCCGTGGTCATCAGATGCAATGATCGTTTCTCATTTCCCGTATGGTCCTACGCTTTACTTCACCCTCCACAACGTCAACCTCCGACACGACATCGTCTCATACCAATCGTCGACCGTGTCTGAGCAATACCCGCATCTCATCTTCGAGAACTTCAGCTCGAAGCTGGGCGGGAGGATTGGGGAGTGTCTGAAGTACTTGTTCCCGGTTCCTAAGGAAGACAGCAAACGAGTCATGACCTTCTCCAACGAAAACGACTTCATCTCTTTCCGGTGCGTAAAGTGGACCCACAGGGATGCCAGGTTGCAACTGACGGTATCTTCAGGCATCATGTGTTCGTCAAGATCCCACCCAAGCAGGTACAATTGGCCGAAGTCGGACCCCGATTTGAGATGAAACGTCAGTTTCATTACATTGTTATAGTCACCTGGCACGACGCTGACCCGCGTACAGCGTATGAAATACGGCTAGGGACCATCGAGCAAGGCGAGGCCGAGCGCGAATGGGTGCTGTCGCACTATTCACGCACAGCCAAGAAACGCAGCCTGCTGTCTGCGCCTTCATCCTCCCGTATGCTCTCAAAGACCACAGAAGATACGGAGGAAAGGAGTAAAAAGCGTGCAAAGAAATAGATGGGCGAAGGCTCTTTTTCTATCATGCATGCTTCTGGAGACCATTGAGCGATTGTATGGTTCAGATTGGTCTCCTCCCAAAAGTATATAAATTATTGACTTGTTGTAGCACTATACCATACTACACACACAGACTGCGTGGTCACTGTCTGCTTTGATTACTCGTACAAGGCGGAAGTGTGCTAATCTACATTCAGCTGGGCATCAAGCGAGGCGAAGCCCTCGAAGAGCGAGCTGAACAGATCGATCGCATTCTGCACATCATGAGAGCCCGCAGTCTCTCTGATAGAGTGCATTGACAGCATAGCGTTGCCGACATCGACTGTCCGCAAGCCGTTCTTCGACAGCATGGGTCCAACTGTGCTACCACATGCCCTGTACAGATGCATATTTAGCGATGTTGCAGAAACGCTATCAAGGGAGAGGGGGTACGCACATGTCGTTCCTCACTTCGTACTCCTGCACTTTTCCACCCTTCCTTTCGACGAGCTTCTTGACGATGAACGAGCCGATCGCGTCGCTAGCATACCTTTGCTTGGCATTCGTCTTGATTACGATGCCCCCGTTCATCGACGGCTTGTGGTTGTCCTCGTGCTTGCTAGTATAGTTCGGATGGATAGCATGACCCATATCCGCCGAAATCAAGAAGGACTTGGCGATGGATTGCGCGAGGAGTGCAGGCGTCGGGGACAGGCGGTGCAGCAGGGAGGGTATGAGCGAGGATTCTGCGCCGGAAGAGGAGACGCTGCCGATCTCTTCGTGGTTGAAAAGGGCGATGCAGTTGACGTTGCCTTCGAGCGTGGGGAATGCGTTCGTAGATACGCTGTTTGCGATAGCCTCGACAGCACAGAATCTAGGGGAAAAGGCTCGTAATTTGGGGACCATATGGGAGGAGTGTACTCACGAAGAGACTTGGTTGTCCAAACGAGGACTGAAGATGAACTCGTAGTTCAACCCACCTAGAACGGACGGCTGGGTGTCGTACAGGTGCCTATGAGCGTATCAGGTCAGAAGAATTCTAATCAAATGGATGATTGAGACAGACAGCTCAAAGTCGTGGATTTCCTCGGCCTTGACCTGCAGCTCTTCGGCAATAACGGACAGCAAGACGGAATGGTGGTTGGCCTGGATGCTGGATGCGTCGGTGGAAGGCTGCTGCTCTTTCACGTCTTCACTGTCGGACGCCTTTGCCTTTGCTGGCTCATTGAGCTGCGAGGCAGTTAGCCCAAGAATGGGCACGAATTCGGTCTCCTGGTTGAACTTGAAGTTGTCGTTCGTGTCTCTGTCCACTGTTTCAAAGTCCGTCAACATGATAGGGCGAGGAGCAGATCAGCCGTAGCCTTACAGTGGATGGCCAGAGTGGGTATGCGCAAGAGCGGCCTCTCGATCTTGATGAGCCTGGAGTTATAGCCGGAGTTCTTGGAGGCAACCACGACTCTCCCAGCGAGAGACAGGTCTCGGTCCAACCAAGAGTGCCAGATACCTCCGCCATATGTCTCCACGCCGACCTGGAGATAACCCTCCTTCTCGCGTTTCGAGATTGGTCGGATCTGCGGTGCACCTATCGGTAAGGATATCAAAGACCACATGAATTGAGTGCTCACGCGCAGATTGGGGCTATCCACATGGGTGGCCACGATAGAGACGCCAGAGCCCTGCTTCCACTTCTGGGGGATCGTGAAGGCTAAGAGAGAGCTCTGGTTCCTACGACGCGCCGAGTTCACATTATGCAGCGATAACAAGGCTGACTAGACTTGCCTCGTGAAGTAGTATTTGCCTCCTGGTTTGACCTCATTATCCCAGCTATCTTTTTCTCTGATCTATGTAAAGATGGTCGATGCCCATGCCTCAGAAGTGCTGTAAGGCTGGTCGAGTACCTTGGTGAAGCCAGCACCTTCTAGCCGACGCGCTGCGTTGTGGACGGCATGGAATGGCGTTGGGGACGCGTTCACGAACTGCAAGAACTTGGTCGCAGCCTCTGGGGCAGTGGAATAGAGCATCATGTCTGGAAGACCGAAGCGCACGCGACGAGCAACTGTGTTTTGGCAGATCACAAGCGCCCATGCGATCGAAGGCTCGAGGAAATGCACCGTGGGAAAGCTCGCCCTTCCGAAAATCTAGATCTCGCAAACTTCGAGACGCGTTCTGCGCGTACCGTACCAGAACACCATGGTGCAGAGCTATCTCAGACATGGGCCAACACAGGTCAGTTTCTTCTCATCGAGTTTATAGCTAATCTAATACCCTCTCCAGGCCTTTGGTCTCGTGTGCAGTCCAACCTCAAACTCACTGTATGACGGCAAAATTGCCTATGTTCCAGGGTTGGAAGATGTCCTCGTCTGGGACATGAAAAGAGGACAAATGGTGCGCAGCTTTTACATGTCAAGGCCTCTTCTCAGAGACTTATGCCTTCCAGATGGCCATGTGGCACGAGACAGGCTATCGTGCGGAGGTGACCTGCATTACACGGTCTCCGCAACCGGACTTGTTCGCAGTCGGATATGCGGATGGGTCCATCAGGCTCTGGAGCGCCTCTTCGCAGTCGGTTATTGCTACCTTCAACGGGCACAAAAAAGCTGTTACTGCCCTTACATTCGACGAGACGGGAGCAAGGCTGGCTTCGGGTTCCCAGGATACAAATCTTATTCTGTGGGATGTAGTCGGAGAATCTGGTCTTTACAGGTGGGATTCTATTCCGTCCCATGTGAGACTCTTATATTGACGTGCATTTCTAGGCTACGGGGACATAGGGACCAGATCACGGCCATTCGCTTCATCTCTAACGTTTCCTCGGATTTACCCTCGTCCTCTACCGCTGCCCCTTCCAGCTACATCCTCACCTCTTCGAAAGATACCTTTGTCAAGCTCTGGGATCTGCGTACACAGCATTGCATCCAGACCGTCGTAGCGCATCGCGCCGAAGTCTGGACTCTCGACATCAACAATGAACAGAACCTCGTATTCACTGGCAGTGGTGAAGGGGAGCTGAAAGCCTGGAAAATCGACCGGGAAGCACTGGAGTCGGGTTTGAGGGAGACAGAGACTGGAGAGGTACGTCTTCAAACATGGTGCATTACGCTCGAGTGCTGACACTCGCGGTTAAGGTCGTCAAAGTTATACACCCCATTACCACACTCCCTCTGTCTTCACAGCACAAAGTATCCCAGATTACGTTCCACCCGACGCTTCCGTATCTCGCGGTCCAGTCTCATGACCGCTCGGTGGAAGTTTTCCGCATTCGTACGGAGGAGGAGAGTTCGCAAGAAACAAGCGCGTCGGCGAAAGCGGGCCCAGGAAAAGAAGAAGTCAAAGGGCGGAAAAGACAAGGGACAAGTTAATGAATCCGCCGATGAAGCCGAAAAGGACGGCGAAATCGACCTGGCTGACCTGTTCACGCCATATCTGGTCGTCAGAGCCAGTGGTAAGGTCAGGTCTTTCGCATTTGCCGGCGAGGAAACCACAGTGAAGGGTGGTACGCAGGTGCGTGCGCATCGGACTTCCGTGTCATTGCATAATCTCATACCTTCGAAGCTCTTCATGGCGCTGTCTAACAATGCACTGGAGGTATATGTAATACCCCAGCCCACAAAGTCGAAAGAAGATCCCCCAGAAGCTTCCCGATTATACGTCCTCGACCTTCCGGGGCACAGGACAGATATCCGCGCTCTTGCGCTCAGTTCCGATGATAATCTCCTGGCGTCTGCATCGAATGGTAATCTCGCGTCCCTGCCAAGTGGTCTTCGGCGCTAACGGAATTGCAGGCTCGCTGAAGATTTGGAATATGAGGACGACGGCGTGTATCCGTACCTTAGAATGCGGCCATGCGATTTGCTGTACGTTCCTTCCAGGGGACCGACATGTAGGCCAATTCTTGCTGTTGTTGATACCAATGCTGACACGGTCTATGCAGATCGCTGTTGGCACCAAAACAGGAGAAATCCTCCTTTACGATCTGTCATCTGCTTCTCTTATCGAGACCGTCAAAGCTCATACAGCTACCATCTGGTCGATGCAAGTCCGTGCGGATGACCAGGCCCTCGTCAGCGGAAGCGCCGACAAGGACATTAAATTCTGGAGTTTCGAATGGAATGACCAGGAGGTAAGTACTCGGCTTCTTGGCGACCTGAGGATATTTCTCATGTATTGGGATGACAGAGTGGGCCGAAACAGCTGTCATTGGTGCACACACGAACCCTGAAAATGACGGACGATGTTCTGTCTGTACGGTACAGCCCTAATGGCAAGCTTCTGGCTGTAGCGCTCCTCGACTCGACGGTGAAAGTGTTCTATGAGGACTCGCTGAAATTCTTCCTGTCGCTATATGGACACAAGGTACGTTCCGTCCATGTGCACTTCATGTGCCATTGTTGACGCTGTATGCTCTTTCCGTAGCTTCCTGTCCTCTCGATGGACGTCTCCAGCGATTCTAAGCTCATAGTGACCTGCTCGGCTGACAAAAACATCAAAATCTGGGGTCTTGACTTCGGTGACTGCCACAAGTCGATCTTCGCCCACGACGAAAGCGTCATGCAGGTCGCCTTCGAAAAGAAGAGCCATTATTTCTGGACTGTCGGCAAGGACAGGATGGTCAAGTACTGGGATGGAGACAAGGTACGTCTGTTTGGCTATAAGACTCAGTTGCCATCACGTAACGTTGTACCTCTAGTTCGAGAACATTCAGAAGCTTGAAGGCCATCACGGCGAAGTCTGGGCACTCGCCGTCAGCAACTACGGGAACTTCGTTGTCTCTGGCTCCCACGACAAGTCCATTCGAGTCTGGGAGAAACTGGACGAGCCAGTAAGTCATGCCTTATATGTTGCATTGATAGGCACTCATTCCCGCTCAGCTATTCCTGGAAGAAGAACGCGAGCGCGAACTCGAAAATCTCTATGAGAGCGGTTTAGCAGACACTATGAACCGCGAAGATCTTCCAATCGGGAGTGGCGACGCGTCGGGCGACACACAGGCAACAGCCCAGGTGGAAAGCACTGGGGTCTCGAAGCAGACGACGGAGACACTCATGGCGGGAGAGCGCATTAGCGAGGCGCTCGAGCTCGCGGACGAAGAGCGCAAGGTCTTTGCGGAGTACGAGAAGGTCAAAGCCGGACTCTCGGAGGAAGACCAATTGAGAGTTCCTGCGCCGCCTAAAAATGCGCTGCTTGCGGCACATAATATGGAGCCAGAAGCTTGGGTATTGAGAATTGTAGAGGGCATCGAAAATACCGCCTTGCATGACGCGCTGCTCGTCCTGCCCTTTGGAAACGTGGTGTCTCTCATGGGTTATCTTACCGTATGGGCGTCAAAGGTTTGTGCTTGACGTCATCGTCCCAAAACTATCTGCTAATTCTACTGAGTAGGAGTGGAACATTCCTCTTGTATCGCGCATCATGTTCTTCCTTCTCAAAATCCATCACAACCAGATTGTCGCCACCCGTGTCATGCGAACGACGCTCATTCCGCTGCGCAAGCATCTTCGCAGTGCGCTGCTTCATCAGAAGCAGACGATCAGCTACAATCTCGCCGCCCTGGAATTCCTTCGCCGTCAAGACGAATCACAGCGAACGGCTCAGTTCTATGAAGAAGAGGAGTTCAACGAGGAAAAGGTTCTCGCAAAGATAGCAGAAGGAAAGAAGCGGAAGCGACGAGTACAGATTTAAAGGTTATGTATGTTGGTAACTATACATCGCAATACAGTCCACATGCACAAATCAAGTTGCTCCAGGCACTGACTTTGGGAATAGTAATGTCATCGGGGGTTAGTGTGTCTTGGGTCCCCACAAGTTCTCATACCTGGAAAGATGTCAAGACTACAGACATTTCTGGTATCAGCGATGGACTCACCAACTGTCGGGCTCTGTTGCCTGTCTCATCTTCACTGACAGTATGCCTTCGTCGAAATCGGCTAGCTCGCCGAACGCAGCTCGAGTCAAGTCTACATGCCTAGATCCCTTGGCGCATCCAGCGCAGGTGTCGACGACGCGGACGAAGACACATTTCTTGGGGCTATTGCACACTGAACATGTCATGTCAGTGAATGTTTTTCTATTCCCTTCGCGTGACGGCGTGCTTACATTCCAGAAACTTGAAACACTGTGGCTTTGACGTCCATCCGTCCATCGTAAGAGCACAGGCGAAAGAAGAGTCCTAACAGCATTGGTTCGTCAGACTGCCAAACCTCGTATCACTTGATTCGATCGTACCGATGGCGCCCAACCCGATTGAGACCAGCAACTCGGGTTTTTGAGGTCGTGTCCGGTGTACCTAGTACCAAAGTCGTACGTGAGTCTCGTCGTGAACTATGTCGAGGCGCACCATGTTATCGTCACGTCCTCCGGTTTGCCGATGCCCTTCAGTCCCTTGAAGATATTCTTTACGGCTCCCTTGACAGTATCACCGATGGCTTTTGTGCCAGCCTTGGTGTCGCCAATGGAAGAAGGCTTTTCTCGTCGTTGTAAGCTCCGCGGATAGTTCGTTTGGTCGACAAGAGCACTTTGGTTTCGATCGCCGTATTTGTATGGAAGGTTCGTGATGTTGACCGTCTGCCATCCATCTTCAGCCGAGAAGGTATACCCGTCTCCCAGAGAGTGAGCGGTAGAGTATCTCAGCTCAGAAAGTGAACGAGGGCCATGGTGACTGGGCGAGAACGGAGTAGCAGCAAAGGAGAGGGCCGAGTAAAGAACGACAAAAGAGATCGAGACGAAGCGAAACATGGCGATCCAACAGAATTGACGTGCTGACCAGCCCTTGAAATGTTCGCAAAGTCGAATCTCGGGGAAGAACAGGCGGCGGGACACAATGCAATGAACAGGATTAGTAGACAGTGAACTCGGACCCACTCGCGTGCAGGACACGGGCGAACGGAACACACACAAACAACGCGTCAAATTTCCCATCACATGACCGCTGCGAAGCACTTAGATCTGAGTGAGATCGCCTCGGAGAGAGCACGTCTTCCGAGTCCTTGGCTTGCTCATCCTTGCCTCGCAGCAGTGCCTGGTGCGCTGCTATAAAGTGGCCCCGGAGTCATTTCCAAGTCATCGTGCTGCGTCACGTTCTGCGCAACCCCAGTCTCAGTCTGTTTCTTACTCTTTTTTTGAATAGCTCCCAATGGCACCAAAGGATGACAAGCCTCGTCTCAGAGGCATTGACCTCGTACATGGCGACAATGAATATCACAACGCGCAAGTTGTGCCTTCCATATCCGTGACCACCAGTCGGTACTCCATGTCCGGGCAAGGTGGATCGTGTCTGACATTTAACGGTGTCTATAGCATTCAGGCAGCCTGAAATTCCTGATGTGCTCGCAAAGGATTTCAATCCTCGGGATTGTTGGTCTCCTAAGAGCCACATTTACTCACGTATCACCCAAGACGTCACGACACGTGTAGAGAAAGTGCTGAGCAAGATCAACGTGTGCATCTGTTCCATCGCTGTCTGGAGCTTATGTATCTGACGACGCTGTAGGACGGGTATGCGATAACTTACGGCTCTGGACTGGCTGCCGCGTTCGCTGTAGGCCTGTTGTCAACTGTCACCGTATTGTGCATCTCACCTTTGCTTAAATTTCAGGCCATCACATTCTTGCGGCCAAAGCGCATCGCTATCACGGGCGGATATCATGGCGTTCACCTCGGCATCGAAATCTACGGGAAAGGGAGGAACGTCGAAGTCATTGGCATAGACGATGAATTCAAAGAAGGGGACCTCTGTTGGCTGGAAACACCCTTGAATCCGACCGGAGAAGCTCGCGATATACAATATTATGCCGATAAAGTGAGTTGCGGTTAGAATTCACTGATTTTAAGTTCCTGATCGCATGAAATGTAGGTGCATGCCGTCGGAGGTCGTCTGGTCATAGATGCGACGTTCGCCCCGCCTCCTCTCCAATACCCATTCAAGTGGGGCGCGGACTTGATCATGCATAGTGGTCAGTGGGACCCGCCATCGCAGACACCACACACCCAAGCTCATCGTGACAATCCACAGCAACGAAATACTTCGGTGGTCATTCGGATCTGCTAAGCGGCGTCTTGATCGTCAAAACCCTGGATGAGTGGAGCGAGGTACGTGCGTCCAGCCAGCACATCGTCGCTGGCCCTCATCGCTGTCTAGCTGTTTATGCAACGCATCGGCCAAGGCAACGTGATGGGCTCGCTCGAGGCTTGGCTTTTGCTGCGCTCGCTTCGCACATTGCATCTCCGCGTCCCGCGCCAGTCCGAGACGGCGACTGCGCTCGCCCAATGGCTAAGCAAAGTCGCATCCATTCCTGAAGGCCAGACCTGGGATGGCGTCCCTGGTGGTGTTGTGCAGATCGTTTGGCATTCGTCTTTGCAGGCGAGGGACGAACGTGGGTACTCTCCTGCAGACCAGCTCGAGGGTGGTTTCAATCCTACCTTCGCCATCCAGGTAAATATTTGCCCTCTACCGGCGACAACCGCTTAGACCATTGTACGTACCTAGATGGCGAACGAGGAATATGCCAGCCGTCTACCGTTTGAGCTGAAGTACTTCATTGTGAGTCCTGGCGATCTCTAAGATTGTCATTTTCGTTGACGTTTATGATCAGCCTGCTACGAGCCTCGGGGGCGTCGAGTCGTTGATCGAACAGCGCGCCCGCTCGGACCCCAACGCGGACCCTCGCATTGTCAGAATCAGCGTAGGCGTGGAAGACTTCGTTGTATGTATCAACTCTTAGGATCTGGTCAGCGTACTCATGAGTCCTTGTAGGATTTGAAGGACGATCTTAGAAACGTATTTAGAAATTTGGCTAAAAAGGTGACCGTGCTTGATTATTCCAGTCGTTCGTGTTTTAACCCTTCCGCCTCTCAGGGAGACGCAAAACTCTAGTACCATGTATATCCACATGAAGTCGTCGATCGCCGCGAATGTTATATGTCAGAATAGATGTGCATTGCGCCACGTGCCTTTGCAATCGCTTCTCGTCACGGGTATCAATAGTCTTGACCCTTCATATCTCTCTGAAAATGTCGGCGAAAATAGTGCTACACTGCCAAGATGGTACCATATCTAGGGCACATTGCGCAAGCATCGACCGACGGCTTACCCCCTCTTTTGGTGATAAAACTCGAGGAAAAAGGCCTTGTCCTCCCACCCCAAGGTCACCCGTTTGAATTTCCCGAGCTGGGCAATAAGTCCTGCAGAGACGGCCGACAGAGTATCGTCGCTGATTTCGCCAGAGATGACCTCGCTGGCAATGAAAGTCGGAGAGCTCGGGCCGTCTGATGGAGCCAACAGTCGGACCGATAGAACCAGGGGCTTCAAAGACGAAGCGAGACTGAAGAGATGAGGTAGCGGGTTGAGGGACGATGAGGGTATGGAGAGAGCCATGGATGGAGATAGAGCTGTGGGTGGATCGTATCTGCGAAAGGGAGTTATGGCACCTTCAGAGGGGCATCACGGAGGAGACCCACTGACCTGAAACACGCCATGAAGACCCTGAAACCTTTCGTAGGGACTCCATAGCCCTTGAACACATCGGCAAACCTTAGAAGACCGCGCCCGTTGCTAGTTGTGCATTCTGGAAATACCACGACGGGGCGCCCTGCCTGGCGTTGTATCTCCTTCAAGCTTTGATAGTTGGAGCCGACGTCAGTCGTTGATCGCGGCATCTTGCCAGCATGGCAGATGATCGTCAGCAACGACACTTGCTGGAAGCCAACGATGGGCGCGCGGGTTGTCGGAGCCCTCGTTGCTTGTGAGACGATGTTAGCGGAGCCGGTTCCAGTCCGTCGGCCAGGCGTCCGAGATATGGGGGTCGCAACTTGCTCCTTGGGGGCCTGGACGGGCTCGCTGACTGGAAGGACAAAGACGGGATTAAATCTGTCGGACCATGGCTTTAGATTATACAGCGCAGAGCTGTGTAAAAGAACGCGCACCTGAAGGCCAGCCACAAGAGTTCTATCCACGAGCACCAGTTTGCAACAATAAGGTCTCCAGCTTTAGGGTTCCAGGATTCTGGCTTGTTGTTACCGCGCCTGCGGGCAAAGTCAGTGGCCTGCTATCATGTAGGATAGTTCATCCTACCCTCGCTTCCTTGTAACGCTCTCAACTGGTATCCACCATAACCCAAGGAAAAGCAAAGCTGAGCGAGAAAGAATTGCCGTGAATAAATGCGTAACGATTCTGTAAAGAGGAGGTATAGGATACTACAGAGAATTAGCATCACCACAGAACATAGAGATGGGTAGGCGAGACGGACCAGGATTAGACAAACATATTGAACTACTACAAGATAGACAGTCGCCAGCAGCAGAATGGCAGCTGTCCGTATAAGTCCAATGACCAGACCGAAAGGAAGCAGAATGTTTGCTACCACATTGTTTCCCAGAGGTGGCACTGGCGTCAGGAATGGCTAGACAACTCGTTGGTCACGACTCGTATGAGCAGGCCAGCAGGGACATACCTGGATTCCCGTGCCCGGATCCTGTTGAAGAGTCAGTTATAAGCGTTCAGGTTACACCTATAAAATGTGCTCACCCGATACGCCGAGTACTTCTCCATAGATGAGCAGGAATGACCGCCAACAGAAAGCACCTCTCGGCAGAGGAAGCGGAACCAAAGATGGAAACATGGCCGTTATCTTATCTTATCGCGGCGGATCCGACATAAATAGTACGTCACGGCAACCGCGGGGGTTTCGCATGCGGGGCTCAGTTGCGCCTCAGCAATTAATAACTTCACCTCCATTGAACGTTCATCGGCGGTTGATTGCGCCATGGCACTCTTCGAAAGGATGTCGTCCTTCTACCACAACCAGTTCAAGCATTTTGCTCGCCGGGTGCAGAAACTCCCGGTCTTCTGCAAGGTGCGCACTCCACGGTCTGACCGCGAGTCATCTCCTGACCGTGCTTCTACAGCTCGTTCTGTCTGCTGTACTATTATTCTACATTTCTCTTATAGTTCTGGCCATCGTATTTCGTCCAGCACGCATCGCCCAGTTCCTGTATGATCTCGCGCAGAGGATAAGCAGTCATCCTGCGGGATGGATATTGCTTGTGTTAATGATCAGTAAGTCCAGCAGTTGCGCACATCAACTCTGTCGAGGGGTTCTGACATTGGCACGTACCACAGCTGCTGTCTCATGCCCTCCCATGATCGGCCATACGTTTATGCTCGAGATATGCGGGTTCGCATATGGCATCCGCGGCTTCTGGGTAGCAGCCGCTGGCTCGCTGTTTGGATCCGCCTTCGTCCTCGTCGTCTTGCGATATATGTTCTCTGAGAGGGTCCGCGAATGGTCATCCAAAAATAAGCGGTGGCAAGCTCTAGAAACAGTCATCGTTCGTGTTTGCCTTGATCGTGGGGCGCGTACGATGCTGAAGCTTAATTAGAATGCCAAAGGCCTGCCTTTGATCGTCCTTATTCGATGGTCATCATTCCCTCCATGGCCATATTCAAACATGCTTTTCTCGGTCAGTGCCTTTGACGTTGTTCTAATGGTATTTCCTGACCCAGTAACTGCAGTCCATCCAAGCAGTTTCGCTCTTCCAATTTATGCTCGCCACCATCTGCATATTCCCGAGGTTCCTTCTATATGTTTTCGTTGGGTCGCGCTTAGCGTCCCTATCAGATGGGAAGCAGCGCCATGAGATGGACACCCGTATGTGTGTTCCAATAATATATCCACGCGGTAGCCTCACCGTGATACAGAAACAAAGGTTATCAACAGCTTGTTTGTCGTCGGTGGCCTTTCCATCGGTGTCCTTGCTGGCTAGTACGTGTTTTGCGACGTCAATTAGTTCTCCCTCCTGACGAACCCACAGCATCGTTTACACTCTCATGGAGCGCGAGATGAGGGGCGTCTCTCCCGAAGTAGAGCAGCTGGCTGAGGAAGCGATAGAGGAGGCCGACGAAGGAGCGCCTCTGCTAGACAATTTCTCCTCCGATTCTGTACGCGTCTAGGTGGTATTTGGATACAAGGTTTGTAGAGTACAGTATTTATTTAGGGTGCGGACAGGCACCCTTTAAGCTGCGACACACAATAAGGCATGGCCACTATAGACTCCGACCTGACCTGCGGAGGATGACTTAAGGTCGCAGCTCATGAGGATGGCAGCAAGTTCAGCCTAGAGCATGAAACATGACGAGGACTCATTCCAGGAACAGTTTCAAATGCTCCGACTCGAAGTCCATCTTGTATCGGAGCCTCAGCCGCTGCCGGTACCTGAAGTTGTTACAGCAGCCTCTATGGCCTATGGAGCCAGCAAGTCAGCCTTCACATATCAGAAAAAAAAAGCGGGAAAAGACTCACGGCAGTGGTCATCTAAATTTCTAGCAACTACACTGCAGTTGATCATGCGGGCCAGAGCCATGACATCACCCTCCTTCACCAAGGCGCAATTAATAACGGTGATGTCCTCAATGGGATCTAGGCGAGCCGCCTCTGCGTCAGCTGCCGCCGGTTTCTTACTAGCCACCAGGTCCACCAGGGTGCGGCCTGAGAGCTGTTCGCACCATCGCAGATCGAGGCGTTTAAGCCGCGGGCAAGCGCCTGTGGGTCCATTAAGCAACGCAATCGCTTCGTTCGGTATCTCCGTTTCATGAAGGCGGAGCTCTTCGAGAGATGGAATGTTAAGGAAGCAGTGCGCGAAATCACCGCACGGAATGTCGATATCGTGGAGTTCTAGAAGTTCGAGGGGCGGGGAGCACTGATCTATGAATTGTCGGAGCGAAGACCCTGTGTCTTCGTGCGGGAAGTTGAGCGGGGCATCCGAGCTGCGCAGGTGAAGGCGGCAGAGTTCTCGGGTGTCTACGTGCCGGAGGAAAGCATTGAAGCCGGGATATGCGTTAATTATGAGTATGCGGAGCTCCCGGAGTATCGCGGGTGGTACGTCGGGGGCTGGAAAGACTATAGCTTCAGAAAAGTCGCTTGGGACTGTGAGGGTAAGGCGCTCGAGGTGGAGGAGTTTCTCAAGCATGGTTAGGACAGGCATGATGGCCACAGGGCCCGTGGAGAATGGTACGAGCTCCATAGAGAGCTCCCGTATTTGGTTGGGTACAGCAACAGGGAACTTGTTGCAGATGGTGGACACCGTGCGTAGATGAGGTGCATGTTGGATGGTTTCCGAAAGGCAGGCCAAGTCCTCTGCATTCTCGTCCCCATCTAAGGCAAGTGCGAGGGTGTACACAGTGACTTCACGTAGTTGTGGTGCAGGACGATTGCACATGCCCAGGATCTCCTGCGTCTGCTGCACAAACCTGGCGTGGAGGTTGAAAGTGCGCCATTGTGCCGTACGGTCAATCAGCATCTCCATTGCGCGGATCAGCTGAGGGTCGAGGACTCGAATGTCGACTGTGACATAGAGATCAGACTCGGCAGCTCTCAAGAGCCAGAAGCCTGTCCTCCCGACTGGGTCCAAGCTGTCGCTGTTCAGGTGGATACGCGACCAAATCCTTGGAGCAAGAGCAGCTCGCCTCCACTTTCGACAGACGTGGGAGGCAACAAGGGGTGCCTTTGCCCAGCCCGCCGCAGCGCACTGGTCGAAGATCTGGCCCAGAACTTCATCAGGTGCCCGACGAGCAAGAGTGATCATGCCCTTGCAGCGTTTGATGAAATCCAAGTGCTGTTGCCTTGCGCTACGCAATCTGTTCGCCTCACGCAGGACATCATGGATCTCCGACTCTAACGCCTCGACAGTTCTTTCGTGGGCCTCGATCTCTCCATGGACTGCAGCGATGTCTTCGAGGGAGAGATCATAGCTGAGTATGAGCTGGCCGGAGGTCAGATTAGTCGGATATATCACGTCATTTACTCTTTGCGGTAAATGAAAATGTACACACCATTTCGCATTCAAGTGTGTGCCGAGAGAGCATGGTCGACAGCTGGTACGGCAGCAGGGCGTTAAGGACTGAGAAGAAAGCCTGTGCAACTGCCGCAAATGCCCACGCAAATACAGACTCGAAGCTTTGCCAGAGCTTTGGGCGATCCGATTCCCCACTGTCGTATGAGAGGTGCAGCTGGTAAGCTGATGAAGCACAGTTGCTGATGATGATATGTTGAGAACTCACGACATGATAGACGGGCGACGAAGCAATGCTCGGTGCCGGGCCGGGAATCCGGTCTCTAACGCGCCACATAAGCGATATTTGCTCATGCCAAACATTTTGTCAACAACTACGAAGACGCACCTCAGCCGCTACCTCGACTTTGTACTCCTCTATACCTCCCGCACAGTCCTTCACTTGGTTCCTGTCTCCCTGCTCAACCCCGTAAGTGTCATTCCAAATCACCGCGCCAATGATGATTCAGAGTGGAAGCTGCATCGACCCGCAGTAGAATACGAGCGCGGTCGAAGTGAAGACCTATGTTCTAGATACTGCTGAGGCTCCAGAAACGCGTTGCAGAAGCTTGAAACACACGCTGACGACCTGTTTTTCAGACTCTTCGACGATTTCGTAACATCATGGATCCACGTAGGGCACGCGACCCCCGTCTTGCACGCGCCTCAGATCCGCGTTTGCAACAACAAAGACCGCATTCAAATTCTCCTGCACCACCCAATGCTTATCAACAATTATACGGCGGGACTCCTTATAGAGCGGATTCCATACCGCCGTCGAACGCACAACCAGTCCCTACCCCTCCCCAACCGTTTGCTCAGGCTGTCGCCTCGGCGTCAATTCAGATGGACGCGCAACCGGAGGCTGGTTCGTCAACTATCACCACGATCCGTGAGTCAGCAATTTCCGGCATCAAGCCACGACCTCTCTTCTGCGTAGTCTGTGCCAGCAATCAGGTAGGTATCTTCATGGTTAGATCTCTGTATGTAGTGCCAATATATGTCACAGAATCGTTCGATGGAAGGTCACTTCGTTCTATCGTCAGTATTTTATCTATTTACATGAGAGTTCAAACTTTCAACAAAATGCCTACAGGAGAGCAGGCTACCGTGTAATCTCATTTGGTACTGGGTCCGCTGTTCGATTACCGGGCCCATCGATCGACAAGCCGAACATATACACCTTTGGCACCCCATACCACCAAATGTTTGAAGAGCTTCATGGCAAGGACCCTCGACTGTAAGATCCTTACGTGTAACTGGTGCCGTCACTGACGCCTACGCCTTCGTTGCAGGTACACTGCGAATGGTCTTCTGCAGATGTTAGACCGAAACAGGAAGATCAAAACGGCACCAGAACGATGGCAAGAAAGCAAAGCGGTAGCCGACATCGTCATCACATGCGAGGAACGATGCTTCGATGCCGTCTGCGATGGTACGGTTTCGTCGGCTTTGTCGGGGCCATGGTCTTGACCTTGACACATCAGATCTAATGTCACGCGGCGGCGAGTTCAATCGCGTTGTTCATGTCATCAATGTCGAAATCAAAGATAACCACGAAGAAGCACTTATTGCGGGGAAAGCCATCATTGACTTGGCAGCGGCGGTACGTGGTGTCCATTTTGGAGTGTCGTGCTTTCGACTCATATATCGTGGAGCAGATTGAGGCTTCGAACGATATAGATGAAGATATAGATAAGATATTGCAGGCACAGCAGGAGAGGCACCCGCACAATCTACTGCATGCTGTAGCATACTACTGAGTGTAGGTACTATGTAGGACACTTGCTTTTGAGGTCGCTCTGGACAACGTCGATCTGCTTGTCCCTTGTCTGGATCCCGCCCACACTCTGTCCATTGAACTGGATCGACCGCGCAGACGCAGCGCAGGGAGAGGAGCGCAGCACGTCATGAGATTTGTTATGGCGATATGCGTGGGAAACAAAGACGCGATCATTCTCCCAGCGATCTTGTCGCGTTCATCAAGCATTCATCGCAGCGAAGCTGTCCCGCTCACGAATTCCAGGATCGGCGTATATAAGGAATCCCAATGCCTCCTGAGATTTCCGCTCCCCTTGCTCTTCTTNTTTTGCAAAATGGCCCCCACTCTTCGTCTTGGTAGCGTTGCCCCCGATTTCGAGGCAGACACCACAACTGGTCACATCAAGTTCCACGAATGGCTCGGCGACTCCTGGGTAAGTCTCTTGACCGATTCCCGGACGGTCTTCTCACCACCTTGGTTTGCAGGGCATCCTCTTTTCTCATCCTGATGACTTCACTCCCGTCTGCACGACTGAGCTCGCAGAGGTTGCGCGCGCGCTCCTGACTTTGCCAAGCGCGGGGTCAAGGTCATCGGCCTCTCCGCCAATGGTCTGGAGTCCCACCGCAAGTGGGTGAAGGATATCAATGAGTGGGGATCTCAGTTCGGTCCCACCGATGTCCAATTCCCTATCGTATGTTTGCCAATAAATCCTGGGCCCTTCCGAGGCTGACCGAATGTCTTTCAGATTGCGGACCCAGACCGAAAGGTCGCGACTCTTTACGACATGCTGGATTACCAGGATGCTACCAATGTCGACAAGAAGGGTCTGCCCTTGACGGTACGATAATCTTATCTGGAATCGTGTTTCGCATCTCGCTCACCAATGACTTGCTAGGTCCGCACGGTCTTCATCATTGACCCCAAGAAGAAGATCCGTCTCACAATCGCCTATCCCGCGGCCACGGGTCGCAACTTTGATGAGATCATCCGTGTCGTTGACTGTAAGTCCGGAAGCATCGTCTTGTCCAGCGTCGTGTTAAAAATCGCCCGTAGCTCTTCAGCTTTCCGACCGCCAAAAGGTAGTGACTGGGGTGAACTGGAAGCAGGGTGATGATGTCATCATTCACGCCTCGGTGCCTAACGAGGAGGCTAAGACGCTGTTCCCTAACTTCAAGGAGCACAACGTGAGTACCTTACTACAACGCAATCAATTCTTTGTTCATATATTTGTCGCAGCCATACCTCAGGACCACTGCCCTTCCGTGAAGATAATATCGAAGCTAGGGAATGAATGTAATAACATTATGTACTATCTTGAGCAATGCGTGAATGCAGTGTCCTTTACGAAATCATCGTTGTGTTCTGCTGTAAACCTTGTCGGGTGGCCTCAGGAGTAGCATATCTCAGTCTGAATCACTGTGCTCAGGGTTTAGCGAACGTAGAGCGGCGAGCAGCGTTGATTAGTGCCGAGTACTATAGCTCATGAGACGTGCCTCATCTTGACAGATACGTGATACGTTGATTCTTGTCATTGCTATCCCCAAAAAAAATTAGACTTCAGGTCTCAAAACGCATGGAAGTTGTGGATTTAGAACACGAAGCTTTGAAGGGTCGTCCGAGTCGGAAGGCCTGCAGGGAAAGGCTGGCACTGCACGATGAAACGAACGGGACGCCGACGAACTCGAAGCTCAGGCTGCATCCGGCGGGAAAGTAAAGCACGTGCTATGTGGCACACGCGTCGTCGAGGACTTACGCGTCTCATTCGCCTTGTTCTCGCACAGGCAATCCATCTCTGTCTAAGTCTTAACCCGTTCTTCACCACTACTCAGCTAAGACATAATGGCCAGCGCAGATGGTGGTGCCTACAGGCAAGCCGAATCACTCTTCATGCAGATCGACAGTTGCTCATGAGGATCTATTTAGCTACTCCCTGACCGTATTCTCGCCTAGCGGCAAGCTTGTTCAGATTGAACACGCTCTGGCTGCAGTCTCGCAGGGAACTACGAGTCTGGGGATCAAGGGTACGTCTACCTCGAATAACCAATTTCTTCAAGTGCTGACCAGAGTCTCAGCATCGAACGGCATTGTGATTGCGACTGAGAAGAAGTCATCCTCTATTCTCATCGATGACTCCATGCTGGACAAGGTCGCCGTGATATGCCCGAACATTGGCATCGTCTACTCTGGGATGGGCCCCGACTTCCGCGTTCTTGTGAACCGCGCACGTAAGAGCGCTCAGGCGTACTGGAAGATATACGGAGAGTATCCGCCCACGCGGGTGCTCACTCAAGAGATCGCGACTGTGATGCAGGAGGCGACTCAATCTGGGTAAGATTCTCCTTGGCGTTAGACGTCTTTATTGTGTTCACCAGTCATCGCATTAAAGCGGTGTACGACCTTACGGCGTCTCGCTCCTGGTGGCTGGTTGGGATATCAACCGCGGTCCGACATTATACCAGGTTGATCCATCCGGTTCGTTCTGGGCATGGAAGGCAAGCTCAATAGGCAAGAATATGGTCAATGCGAAGACGTTCTTGGAGAAGCGGTCCGTTTTATCCGCTCTTCCCCCTCCTGACCTGCGTCATTCTGAGTTCTTTGATTTTGGTCCAGATATAACGATGATATAAGCCTCGAAGATGCTATTCATACGGCTCTTCTGACGCTGAAAGAAGGGTTCGAGGGCCAGATGACCGAGAAAACTATTGAGATTGGTGTCGTTACGGTCCCGACTCCAGCAGAACTGGAAGCGCAGCGAGTAGGTGCCGAGACGGGACGACCGAAACCAACATTCAGGAAGCTGTCAGAGGAAGAGGTCCGTGACTATCTGGCACTATAAGGAATACCATACTTGTACTTGTATGTTTTCGCTCTGTTTCGCATACTCAGGCTGATTGGTAACATGACAATCCGCTCTCCATCAGAGAGATTCTCCGAATGTCATACTCTTGACAATGTACTCTTTGTGGCAATGACTAATGGAACAAAGTACCGGTCTGTAGACCACGCTTCTGCGAATAATTGGGGAATCTCACTTTCTGGCAGCCACGTTCCCTAGATGAGCGCCGTAGCAATGACAGGCTTCATTGTGAACAATAAGCCTTTACCCTTGATCGACTCTATACCTGTTCGTCGTCTTATCATGCAGCTAGGGTTGAATCAGGTATACGAGGGACCCAGGCAACCGACGTCAAAGGATGGCACACCACCTTCTCCGTTTGTACTTATGACGATGATGTTATTGTTGGCTTCTATGCAGATATGATGTCTGCTCGGACGCCCGGTTCGGATGGCATGGGAATGACAGCTAAGCACTGCATTGCTTCGTTCCTTCTTCCATCGATGCCTACCATCCTGAATTTAACTTTGTATCTGAGCGCCAGTGGAAGTAACGACCTCCCATGCTGCGCTGGCCATGTGCAGGTCGAGCGCTAGGTGTAGTAGTTTCAGCTGGTATTGGAGAGCTGATTTCTTGAAAGCGCCCAGGTATAAGTGGATCGCGTGGCGCCGTCGCATTTGCCTTTAGCACATTGCCGACATGAAGCAAGACGCAGTCCTTCGCTCCAATCCCAATCCCAATCCCACAGGCGAAATTCATGGTATATATCCAGTTTTCCCTCCCGAGTTCACTGTGTGCTCATGGGACTCTATAGCCGCTGCAAATCCCGCCGCGATGTCGCGGACGACGCGTCGAAGAGTTGCAGTCGCCTGCACGGCGTGCCGCAAGCGACAAGTGAAGGTGCGGAACATCCTCGTCCTCTGCATGCTTCACCTATCTCAGGTCCAACTAACTGTACCTTGCACATACTTGGATTAGTGCGAACAACGCGCTGAGGAGCCCTGCACCACGCGATGCGAACGCTGCAAGACGAAGAACATCTCTTGCGAATACGTTCGGGTCGCCCACATGCCTGCCCATCCCCCGGCCTCTGTGCAGAGCTCGATGTCTCAAAGCATGCGCGTCGACATACACCTTCCTGCCAGTGCTGCCCACCCTATCACTGCCACGCAGTTGCCGCTCACAGGATGGCCGTATGATCAATAACCCCCTGACCTTTCCGCCGGCTCTACTTTCCAATCCACGGGCTCTCAACCTGTTCCATACTCTAGTTCTGGCGCCGATGGTGGTCAATGGTCATCCCCCGGCTGGCCAGGTTCCGAGATGGTCGGCACGACCGTGCCCGGATCCGTGCCGACACAATTGCATAGTCGGACAGCGAACCACCACCAATACGCGTACAGCAATGTCAATGTAGCCGCCCCAACAATGTGCGTGAAGAATACTGTCCCCGGTGCGAGCCCGGCTACGCTTGGCATGGTTCTTCCCCGTGGCGATGTACGTCGTGGCGGAGCTTCAGAAACCTGGGGCGAAGCCCCCGCATCCACGGACCCTGTTCCGTGAGTGGCTGTCGTCGAGCACTGATATCTGCCCCACTGAAATGCGGTCGTTGACGTCGTGCTTATCCAGCGCATATGGCCACACCGCGTTTGGACCCTATTTTGACGGTTGGAATGATGCGCGTATGCCCACATACATAACACGGGCTTCTTACCATCCGGACAACAACGTCTCGAGCGGTCACCGTGCCTTCGAACGTCACGAAGCGTACTTTCGGAACTTTGCCATCGAACTCAGGATGGGCTTCTCGTCGCTCTGATGGTGATGCGTAGCCATCAGCTTGTATCGGCGAAACGCCCAGAAGCTGGACCGCCGGCGTTCATACTCCGAGAGCTGCGGAGATCGTATCTGTCCTCGCAGTTTCCTCCCCCGAATGTACGGGGTTCGTTAGTGGTGACTCGGTTAGTGTGGGTCCATGGATACACTCATTTACTATGTAGCTTGATGACTTGAATAACCTAGACAGGCCGAGTCGGTCCTCACCCAAGGCTGCTATCAATGTGACATGATACTGCCCCTTACTGTACTGTGCTATCAGGTCATTTCTCCGTCTGACTTGTGTAGGCTCTCATGTAAAGCTAATGTCCTGGGCGACGTGGTCATATTTTGATAAGTACCGACTACTGTACCTGCTTGTTCCAGTTGTTCGACGCTTGGACATCACGGTAACGAAACAATTTTCCGATATTCAAAGTGAAACAAGGTCTTAGAGCTCGATACTCAGTATGGAACAAGGTCTTACAACTTGATACTCGGCATGGAACAAGATCTGAGGACGCAAGTAAATCAAATCATCGCTACGCGGAGCCACGCAGGGTCGGTAAATGTCAGGATATAATTCGTTTCTGACTATTTGATACAGGTGGATTCCCTTTCCGCTTTCTTTCCCCATTGCCAGTACACAGACACTTTCTTTCCAGGAATTTCCCGCTAGATCGACATACTTACCACTAGCTTTAGAGAGGCCAGTCCAACTTCTCCCCGTAGTTCCAATGGACAGCTTTGGTCGAAATGTACTCTTCCAGACCGTGGCTGCCCAGCTCGCGGCCTTCGGGTGATCGCCCGTGAGCCAATAGATCGGACATGTCACAAAGAAGTCAACATACCAAAGCCGCTCTGCTTCTTGCCTCCGAATGGCACGTTATTGTACAGCAAGTTGTACTGATTCACCCAGATCTGGAAATCCGGCGTATCATTAGCCCCATATATGCACACTACACATGGAGGCGACTCACGGTTCCTGCCTCAAGCGCGGTGGAGACGCGCATGCACTGGGAGGCATCGTCTGTTGTGTATGTCAGTATGCAATCTGTCCCCTCGGCGTTTGATCCAGCTTACTCGAGTGCAGGCCTGCCCCTAGGCCGTACGTCGTGTCATTGGCCAATGCGATGGCCTCTTCTTCCGTGGAGAACTTCCCGACCGACAACACCGGGCCAAATATCTGGAGATAATGAGTGACAGCATCTCCTGCGGTGTTTCGTTATCCTACCTCCTCCTTGACCTAGGAACGCGTATCAGTAAGACAGCAACAGCTTCAATTACGACAACAACGCACGATCTTCATGTCTGGACGAACATCGGCGAAAACTTTGTTCTTATCAGTACGAGGCCATCTTTGAATTACAGAACGTCACTCACTGGTCGCGTCTACGTAGTAGCCAGGGGTGCTGCGCTTCTCCCCGCCTACGACAAGCCTTGCGCCCTCTTGCTTTCCCGATTCAATGTAGCCCCACACACGATTGTATTGCGTTTTGGACACCTTATTGTGAAGAACACGATTCACATCAGGATGTTCAATTCGCAGTGCTTTAGAACTTACGAGAGGCCCACCACCACTTCTCTCATCAAACCCATCGCCAATCACGAGCTCCTTAGCTTTTGATGCCAGCAGATTCACAAACTTGTCGTAGATGCTGTCCTGGACATAGACACGCGATCCTGCGGTACAGTCCTGGCCCGTATTGTACAGGATGCCTAAGACAACCCAGTTGGCGGCTGTGGTCGTGCCTCAGCACGATGCGCGAAATCCCAGGCCCATGTGGAGAGAGCAACGTACCTTGGTCGAAATCCGCGGACTCGAATACAATCTGAGGGGACTTCCCTCCCAGTTCGAGGGATACCTGACAAGGAAGTTGATTGGGTTTGCCGTCTGCGAGAAACACGCAAGAAGTTTTACCTTCTTCAGATTGCTCTTGGCGGCCGCCTCCATGACGCGGCGGCCGGTCACTGTGGATCCAGTGAACGCGACCTTGTCGACGTCCAAGTGCGAAGACAGAGCTGCTCCGCCGACCGAACCCAGGGACGGGATGGTGTTGATGACCCCAGGTGGGAATCTAGCAGCAGGATGAGCAATGCGATAGCAATTTTAGGAAATAGCGGATGTAACGTCACCCAGCTTCGACGACCAATTCAGACAATTTCTAGAAGACACAGACGGTCAGAAGCGGGCGTGGTATGCGGTTAGGCCCTGCACGAACCAGCGCCGTCAGAGGTGTGATCTCAGATGGCTTCATGACGATGGTGCATCCGACAGCCAGCGCTGGCGCCACTTTCCACGCCCTAAACGAAGAATTCAGATTGCCATCCCAAGCGGAAGAGTTGATTCTGGCACCCACCACATTTGTATGGGATAATTCCACGGGATGCTGTAGACGCGGTGAATACACATGCACCGTGTGTCCTTGCACACAGAAGGACCCACATTTGTCCACAAACTCCGATTGGCTCCGGGTGCGTGATCGCAACTTTCGTCTTGCGATCCACTTCAATGGTCTGAAACAGTGAATGAACAACTATGCGCAAAATTAAAATCAATCGACTGACCTGGCCAACGAGCTTATCGGCCCACCCTGCATAATAGCGGAGGCATGCCACGCTGTCACCGATGTCAAAGTCCCTGGGGTTGTTTCAGACAAAGCAGCGGGTGTCCATGTGAATGCAACGGTACCTGGCTACCTTGACGGGCTTGCCATTGTTAAGGCATTCAAGCTCGGCGAGGACTTGCGAGTCTCTCTCCATAAGATCGGCGAGCTTGTTGATGAGCCTAGAACGCTCAACGCCAGTCACATTCTTGCCCCAGGTAGTCTTAAACGCCGTGCGAGCGGCCGTGACCGCTCGGTCGACATCCTTCTCGCCGGCTGCAGGCAGGAATTTATGGGTTTGAGATCGCTGCACTCGCAAAGTACGCACCTGAGACTACATGGCAAAGGACCTGCTCCGTGGCAGGATTGTAGACACTGTCGGGAAAGCACGGCAAAAATCGGCGGGGTGATAAGGATCAGTCAAAGATGCGACGCACGGAATGGGATCTAGACCATCAAGAGACGGTACGAATTCATTGTTGATGAATAGACCTGTCGGCACTGAAATTGTGGTGTTGGATTTGGGCACAGACAGCTGCACGACGGAAGCCATGGTCGATAGTCGATGCTGGCGGATGGTTGGGAGGAGCTTTGGAGAAGCCCGATATTTATTACACACAATCACTCTCAGGGGAGCGCGCAGATAAGTGGAAGACATGCAGATAAGTGGAGCCATGCAAGGGGGCAGGGGCCATAGAGATAAGATAAGATGAAAACTTAGCAAATGAAATGAAATTCCTGGAGAACATGCGCGAGCCGGGTTACGGGTCAGACAGACGATCCTGAGGTACGAAGTGTTGAGTCTCGTCTACTCTGCCTCTGGGAGACTAGGTTACGGGTACGTCCGCCATCCATCGCGACCAACGCTTCACCCGGAGTCGGAGCGCTCTCCATACTTACACGATGAGATTATGAAAGAGCTTGTGTCTACGGCTCTCGACAAGGCATACACGTCGCCTCCTACAAACTCTCATTCTCTCATGTCCTTCTTTTTNANATNTNCNCGCTGNNCGNNNNANNAGANCA
>SFCI01000008.1:0-10078 GCA_004681135.1 Hericium alpestre | reverse complement strand
CNNNNACCACNTCCNCTCATGTCTAAGCNNNGTACTGCTTCCCGCCAGACGCTCCTATGCAAATNGACTTTCTGAAACCACATCTTCGTATCCACACTCTCTAGCCCAGTCTCATTCATCGTATTNTTTCTCAGAACCCCAGANNGACTGGCCTTGAGCTGAGCCTCANGCAACTCTGCTCGTTTTCTGGAACGCTCAGTCNCCCTCGATCGTANACAGATTCTTATGACTTCCTTTANGCNGACAACAAGCGACAAAAGCAAAGACGACAACGATTTCNTGAAGGTGGCCTTAGCGACTTNGAAGAACCTGGTTTGATAAAAGTANGTGCTCGTGTCTTGCCATAGTCAATGATAACATCCTTNTTTCAGGACCTCGACGTGACAAAAANGCCTTGAAGGCTGCTTACCCGATGATCNGACCATCCGTGCGATGCCCGCCTCNTTTTCGGGGTCTCACATCCTCCTGTTATAGTCTGTACAGTGCATTTCCCTGTATTTGTGTGTTCTGCAAAAAGGACAAAATTCAATAGATGTTCATGTGTAATTTCTTGNTCGTAGTTAGTAGTGTGCACTCCGGTGGCTTTTCAGCTGGAGCCAGTGCCCGTTGAGACACCCAATCAATTCGGAACGGTGTATTTTTCTTATATATTTTTATTATCCATGTCTCAAGATGGGACCCGTCGACTGTCCTTCAGAATTTAAGAAATGAAGAGAACTGGTTACGAATGAGTGCTCGATGCAATTCATCCAATGGATCATAGTAACTAGTGCTTCAAGTGCTTGGGCTGTCTTGAAGCTTTTGAACCTCCNGACCNTTTTGCTGACGTTGCTGACGTATAANGTGGCAAAGCNACTATAGCGAACGAGAGATAGATACTGTCCTCTCTCCAAGGTGCCGACTCGTTCCCTGTGTATTCCGCTCCCTCAACCTTCNGTTCATCCCAGACGACCGCATTCTGCGTAAAATCAGGCGCAAAGAAGCGCACTCCGCTCAGCTTGTGTGCCCAGTGCTTCTCCACCTCTTGCTTCGNGATCTCTTGCTGCTTTTCGGCCTCGTCTGCCCAGTCCGGTATGTCCTTTTGAGTCATCGCCAGGACTGCATCAATATGCACTTCCGTAAAGGGATAGACCTTCGAGTTGAACTTGCCATCAAATTGGCTCTCGTATTGAGTCCACTCTGCNGACCATTCGACCACCACAGGCAGAAAATGCACGATCAGATCCTGTTGCTCTCCCAGTGCATTGTAGAGGACAGAATCGAAACCGCTGAGAACGGTAGTGCCCAGACAATATTTCCNCTCCAGAAGGATGCCAAATGGAGCTCGCATCTTNGGCACAATGTCTTGCANGAGAGGTGTCAGCTCCTTCATGCGGGCTGCACNGCCATCGTCATCAGTCTCCACCCTGAAGATCTTGAAGGCNATCACGGCGCNGTATCCGCATTCGATATTGTCGACGGCATGAAGGACATCTGGGTAGAATGCGACCCAAGAGCAAGCTTCCGAGGCGAACCCTGGTGAACCAGCAACCCACAGATGATAACTCCGAGTGCTGTCCCCCAAGCCTAAAAGAAAGGTGCCGACAAGGTCCTTCTGAGGCGTGTCCCNATGGGTCTTGAAGTGACCACCAGGACCATAGAGATGGATCTTGTACGGCTCAACGCGCACGGCGGAGGGTAAGAAGTCCTTCGTCCAGCAGTCAGCAATAGACGCCAGTAGTTCCGATTCGACAGTAAACTGCGAAGCTGGTATCTCTCTGGCATTGCGCACTTCGGAATCGACTTTGTGTCATGAATCGCTCATTGGTCTTCTTCATTCCCTNTGTTCCCTATATGGACACTCCCTTGTTATGTCCCCTTGTTCCCTGTTAGGATATCCCTTGTTCCCCTTTAGGATATCCCTTGTTNCCCTTTGGGACATCCCTTGTTCCCCTTCCCCTTGTTCCCCTTTCAGGATATCCCTTGTTCCCCTTTGGGCTATCCTTCCAGTATATATAGGGCTACCTTCCTGACTGGCTTTCTGAGTTTGTCCACTTGACTACCCAGTCCCCTTGTACCCTAGACATTCTCAGCCTGTCTCTACTCTCTATGACATCCTCTGCTCTTTGATCCTTGATCCCTTGGGGTGACTTGGATGGCTTCACTGTTCCCCTGAACCCAGTCTTGACAACACTAGACTTCATTTTTGATGAATTTATTCTAAAGTTGGATACTTACACAATTAGACTAAGCTAATGAGTATACCCTACCTATAAGCAACACCGCAGAGGGCATATGGGCAGCATAAACAGCATGGAGAGATGAACGTGCACAGGCAGAAGAGGGTCGAACACACGCAGAGAGGGGAAAAATACACACAGAGAGGGGGAAAATGCACGCGGAGAGGGGACCAATGCGTACAGACACCACACAGGCTACTGTGCTGGTCCGTGCGGGTCCATGAATGAGACAGCGTGGCCAGGCGAGTCTGGGTGGGATCAATCCGTTGAAAGTCCTGCATGTCCTTGCGGGATCATGCAGGACACACTTGGGCCACCTGTGAAGCGCAGATATCGTGCACGACATCATGCAGTCATGTGCACAATGGCAAGGCTATGTGTGATGGTGGAGCTGTGCACATCCGCATAACACCGTAAGGCCGTGCATGAGTCAGCGGGACTGCGTGTGACACATTTGTGCCACGCGTGAAGCATGTGCCATGCACGGTAGATGGCTGGGGCCGGGAGTGCACAACATGTGCAGGACATAGGACAGATAGGCAGGGGAGAGGAGGAAGCACAAGAACGAGCCTCTTACAGCTTGTTCTCATTGTTGCTAGGCTGTGACCAGTGTTGCTGGTGCGAAAAGAAATGTAGACTACGAGAACGAGTCTCAACAGCTCATTCTCATAGTGTTCAAACTTGTTCTGAGGCTGCTGGTGTGCAGCGGGGCTTGCACGAGGCGCGGAAGCCTTGCATGCAATGCTGTGGCCCCCACGGATGCTGTGCTTGATATTGTGAAGCCATACACATGGCAGCGAGGCCAGTGTGTGACGGAAGGACCATTCACGACATGGTGTAGCCACATGCTATCATGGTGAAAGCTGTGAAGAAAGGTGTTAAGGAACACTGATTGGGTTAGGTATTTACAGTTTCCTAGGTACTATTAGGTTTTCCACTTTCCCGGATGTACCTAGTTGTTTGAGAGGGCTCTTGTTTCTCAAATAGACTTGTTTGATTCTCAATCAAAGTTGCACTGAGTGGGGTATTAGAAGGTTGAAGGTTCATGCAATGAGAACAATGCTGAACTGAAGAGGATAGGCAGTGAAAAAAGGTTGACAATGATTAACTAATTGATGATGATGATGATGAACAACTGTTGATGATGATGAAGAACTACTGATGATGGTGGAGGGCTACTGATGGTGATGAAAGGACTACTGATGATGGCGGAGGGCTACTAATGGTGACAAAGGGACTACTTGACAATGATGAAGGGACTACTGATGATGATGAAGGACTACTGATGATGGCGGAGGGCTACTAATGGTGACAAATGGACTACTGACAGTAATGAAGAGACTACTGATGATGGCGAAGGACTACTGATGGTGATGAAAGGAGTTAACAAAGGGACTTATTGATGATAATGATGACAAATAACTATTTAGCAAACAGAGGAGCTGATACTTACAGCCATAAGCTAATTCTGGACTTGTAAGCAGAGTGAGTCTATACTGAGACTGCATCTAAGTTGCCCTGACACAGAAAAGTAGGAGAGGAGAGAGAGGAGAGAGAGAGAAAGGAGATGAGAGTTGAGTTCAAGAGGTACTTTCCTGAATTGCCTTTTACAGAACAGAGTCCAAATCTTATATACCCCTAGGGGTTGTGGAAAAGACCTGCTTAATATGTACATGACTATCTACTGCTGTGCTAAATTAACTAAGGCTGTACTACTAATATATAATTCTAAATTTAATAAGTTACTTTCTATTCACTTTTTGAGGCTGTTCTGCTTATAAATCTGCTTGCTGTGCTTCTATTAATACACTTCCAGGCTTACCAATGCCTTCAGTAATATTTTCCCTATTTATCCTAAATTATCCATTGAGATGTGTATTGCTTTTAGGGCTGTGCATTCTAGTGAGGCTATGCTAGGCTGTGCTTGCATTGCATCAAGGCTGTGCCTGCATTGCATCAGGGCTGTGTCTGCATTGCCTTGCATCATAGCCCTTAATGTGAGTGAGGCTGTGATAAATTATCACCAGGGAATAAGTTGAGATTTTTCCTTAAATGAATATTTTCTCCAGGTCACTCCAGTCAGGCCATCAAGTGTATGCATTACAAGCTGCATTGAATACTCTATTCTAAGCTCTGTGTGATGTATAGTATGTGCATCTAAATCATAGCCGAAGTATCATAGTAGTATGTTCGTGGATGCGAAGTAAGGGAGACACAGACACTTGTAAACTACATGTATCTGTCGACAAGGTGGCGTAGACTGAACATGGGCAAGGACAAATGAAATGGAAATTAAGTGTGCAGAGGGAGAAAATAGCTTGTGCACAAAGATTGACGAGTTGGGAAGGAGAGTGGGGATGATAGTGTGATACGATGGTGATGCGACAGAGATATGACAAATGAGCGACAACAATGTGATAGCAGAGGAGGGGTCATAAAGGCATAATGCGAATGAAGGAAGAAGAGTTCATGTTCCCACACACCTAACGAGCATGCTTCACATTCCCAGTGAAGCTGCTAATCCTACTCCTCAGAGATGATACTTCTGTCTTCCCGTTAAAATCCCGATCCTGAATGCCCAGCGGCACAGCTCGAGCACCTTCTCGTGGTCCTTGGGGTCGACGTGAGCAGGGAGATCAAACTGGCAATCATAGATCTGCTTGTCACCAGCTGGATTGAAGGGCTCATGGAGATCATAGATGAAGCAACAAAGAAAGAAGGAGGTGATGGGATGGTACCAGGGAAGCTGACTCCAGATGAGCGGAACAACAAGCTGTATGTGCTTCAACTCATGATCAAAGGCATTCTTGCGCTCTGCCCAGAAATGTGCCCAAGTCATTCCTACGTGGAAGATGTCACTGATATGTGTGCATGTGATCAGAGTTCCCTCTAGGTGCTTGAGCACCAGCTCGATAAGGAGTCTCTTGCAGACTAGGAATGGGGGGTGTTGAGTAACGAACCAGTTGGTCGAGTAGGCAGGATAGTAGGCGTCCACTGGCAGGCAGCAGTATAGGGTGAGAAAGGAGAATTTGTCCTCATCATTGAGGTCATTGGTAATTTAGAGGGGGGATGAGGGATGAGGAGATGAGGTGTAAGGAGGGATGGCATGTTCGTTCAGTGGGGCTGCATTGTCCGACTTCTGCCATGAGGCTGGACACATGGTGCTGACAGAGGCATCACTGGCAATTGATATTCTTGGAACAGGCTGGATGGGCTGGATATCTGAGGGGTCTGAATTGAGCAGGGGATCACGTTGGACTAGGGAGCCGAGGGCTTCCTGTCCATAGGTTCGGAGGTTGCCGAGGCTTAGTCAGCATGTCCTTAGATAGAGTCTGCCTCCTGTATGTAGTCGGCATCCTGCTATCACCTTGGGTTCTGCTCCTGCCCTTGGGCCACTCCACCGTCCGCAGATGCACCATCGCTCACTACCCCTCGGCTGCCAAATCGTCTCTATGATGTACCATTCCTTGTGGATGACAGCAGCAACTACATGTCCTGGAAGTTCAGGACCAAGATGGTCCTCGAAGTCTGCAGACTATGGGTGATAGTGGAGGGAACTGAAAAGGAACCAGCGACCAGCACGACCGATGAAGAAAAGGAAGCCTGGCGCACCAAGAACCGTGATGCGTGAGCGCAGATATGCCTCACGCTCAACGAAGAGCCCCTTAACACTGTGCTGGACACGACGACCGCAGAAGCAGCATGGAAAAAGTTGAGCGAGCGGTACAAGGGCAAAGGCGAACAGAGAATCGCTTATCTTATTGGTGAGCTCTTTTGGAGCACGTTCACAGACGATGCTTCCCTCGAGCCACAAATTAATGGCATGTGCTGCATCGGACACACGCTCACGGCGCTCGGCAACAAACTCGACAACAAGCTCATCGCTGTTGCCCTCATATTGTCCCTCCCCCCTTCCTACGACACCCTGAAGATGATCCTCACCTCTGTGCAATCGCTCGACATTGATAATGTCATGATGCAGGTTATGCAGGAAGAGCAGCACCACCACGAGTCTGCAGCGACCACCGCCTTCCTCGTGCACTCTTCAGGTGGCAAGAACTTCTCCAAGGGCTCCTCCAGTGGATCCCCTGGTAGTGGGTCTGGAAAATCAAAGGTTTATTGCAAGTTCTGCAAGGTGAAGGGACATACCAGGGACGAGTGCTGAAAGCTCAAGGAAAAGGAGAAGAACAATAAATCTCCCTCCAGTTCCAAGGCCCTGGCAGGCGACGCTGTTGCGAAAGTCGTGATGGTCTGCGAACCCGACGACAGCGCTATTCACATCTTCAAAGCATCAGCCGACGCTCTGGCAAAGCGCCCCGATCTGACGACCAGATGGCTCGTCGACTCGGGCACCTCACAAATTATGAGCTGCATCTGTGATTGGTTCACGATGTACCAGGCATTCGATACCCTGCACAAAGTCTGGCTTGGCAACAACTCATCCATCGATGCCCATGGCATCAGGTGCATTCCGGTCCTCATGCAGGCCAAAGGAGAATGGCACAAAGTCATCCTCTCCGATGCACTTTACATCCTGGATCTCCATGGAAATCTGATCTCTGTTTTGCAGATCACCTGCTGCAGCACGCACGTCCAGTTCTTAGAGTCGTCCTGCGAGATCTATGATCAGCAAGGCACACTCACCTGCGAAGGCCGCCTTGAGGACAATCTCTACATTATCAATGCTCGATCAGAAATTCCATAAGCTGCCCACATCACTATTGCTGAACCCAGCACCCACCCAACCAATCTTACCACGTTTGTGGCTCAGACAAATGTTGCACGCACGGACCTACAAACCTGGCACCGCCGCCTCAGCCACATCAATACCGACTCCGTGCTGCGGATGGTAAAGAAGAGCATGGTCACGGGCATGGATATCGTGGGCTCCGCCAGCTGCAAGGCTCTGGGCACTTGCACTCCCTGCATTAAGGGGAAGCAGTCCCACGAAGACGTCCCAAAGATGACCAACATGCGGGCAACTGAACCACTTGGCCGCCTATTCTCAGACGTGTGCGGTCCCATGCAGACACAATCCTGCCAGGGATTTAATTATTTCATGTCCTGGATTGACGACTACTCATGCAAAGCCACAGTTGATGGCATCTGGCACAAGAGCAATGTCCTTGAGCACCTCAAGGCTTTTGTCGCAGCGGCAGAACTCGAATCTGGTCACAAACTCAAGGTTCTGCGCAGCGACAGCAGAGGCAAATACGTCTCATGTGAAGTCCGCCAGTTCCTCCTCGACAAGGGCATCAGGCATGAGACCACCACTGCTGACTCTCTAGAGTTCAACGGTGTCTCAGAGCACTTCAACCGCACAGTCATGGAGATGGCACATTCCATGCTAGAAGACTCAGGGCTCTCCAAGTCTTTCTGGTTCGATGCCATCGAGTATGCAACGTACATCCACAACATCATCCCCACGTGCTCTCTCACCACCAATGTCATGCCACATGAAGCTTGGACGGGCAACAAGCCCGATGTCTCGCTCATCTGCACCTTTGGGTGCCATGCGTTCATCCATATCCCAGACAGCCGCTGCCGCAAGCTTGACCCCAAGTCCCTCATCTGCACCTTCATTGGCTATGCCAAGCACCGCAAGGCATATCACCTCATGCATCACCCTACGGGGCACATCATTGAGTCACAGGATGTCATCTTCAAGGAGACACCAGACCACGAGCACCTCGAGCATGTCCAGATCGAAGTCGACCCTGAGTCCGACATGTCTGGAGGGGAAGAAATTGCAGCACCTGTCGCACCAGAGTCTGCAGACTCTGAGGCTGAAGTCACGAAGCTCTTGGATGCTGACAAACATCCAGCCATATTCCACATGGTGCTGCCTGCAGCCCCCCAACTTTGACGCTCCACACACAATGCACACATGCCAGTTGTAGCGGTGGGTTCGCTACAGGTCAGAGGAACTACCTAGCGAATGGAGCGGACTTGGTGTGATGACGTGGCACAAGATGCCAAGAGATTCCTCCTCGAGGGGAGCCCTCTCGATGAAGAGGGGGGGAGCGAGGGAAGAGCAGCACATCCACGAGGGATGAGCCCGAGAACCTGGAAAGAGGCTGCTACTGATTCTTCAGTGCTCGACTGCCAGCGCTTTGGGGGGATGCCTCTTGTGGCACTGGCAGAAACAAGAGATGAGCATGGGCGAGGACTCACCTAGAGGCTCACGATCGGTTGACTACAAGGTGAGGAGATGAAACGAGAAGACTCCCTAAAAGGGAGAGAAGGGGAACATCGAGTTCTCATGATAGATGCAGTAGATGAAAAAGGATAAGTAAGTACATCGTGTGCTATGCGTGTTCTCTACATACGATTCTGTCTCTGCCTCGGTAACTCCCAATCTGCTTAGCAAAGGCTTCCTTTTGCAGCTGATGTGACTCCGTGGCCTGGCCAGACCTTTCCCTTGCTGTTCTGTCACAGAGCCCCCCCCAGCCTTCGTTCAAGGAGGAGCAGGAGCTTTGAGGAGCTGAAGGTGACCTTGCTGAGAGAGAGGCAAGTCCACAAGGTATGGGGCCACAGTGGTGCGGAGGCCCGGGAGTAAGGCAGACAGCTGCAAGCAGACTCGAGTGTTGTTGTGGACGCCCTGGTTGATCCCTTGGATGTTTTCACACCATTTGCAGGGAGTGAGAGGTCGGGCAGTATGGTCCTTGATTTCTGTGACATGGCTAGTGAACCAGGTCTCTGCAAATGCATTCCAATGTCCTGACCAATGGCCGCTGCACTCCCAAATGTCAGGGTCTGGCCACAGCATGGGCGCTGACAGGTAGGGGCTAGTGCTGAGGGCCTCCCGGATGACTGGATTGTCCTGCCAAGCGACCAGGTTGTTGCAGTGGTTGCCATTGGGTGTGGTGAAGAACCATGCGTTGAACACGTAGGATGATGAAGGCCCATTGAGGACTGCCTCTGCGAGGTCAACACCGCCATAATGTAGGACTAGGCACCAGATGATGCCACCATAGCAGAGGAGGCGGGCATTGCAAGGATGGTTAAACAGCTCGTCAGCACAAAGGAGATAGGCTGCATTGAGCTCGTGGAATGGCATGGTCGGCAGGCCGAGGGGGGCCGGTGCATTGGCAAGGTAGGTCAGCAGGGGAAGAGGGTCATCCCCGTTCCAGCGATGTTGGGCCCATGACGTGCCCCAGGCTGGGGACCATGAGACGTGGAAACACATGCCCAGACGGAGCATGAGACGAACAAGCTCGGTGGTTATGACAGTGGGGTTGCGCTCGAGGGCTTGAGCAAGATGGGCTTCCGTGGACGGCAGGATTGTGACTGTCATCTCCATGAAGAATTGCCAGTCGATCCTGAAAAGCACGTTGGGCATGATGTCATAGACTGCAGCTAGGCCGGGATGGCCTGTAGTTACGTTAGCCCAAAATGTGGAGAAGACATTATGGAGGCCAGAGCCTGGTTTGTCTGGGGCTGCCATGTTGATGTCGTCCAGCGAAACCTGACCTGCGTGGGTATCACCTTCTGGGTCAGGTTCTGCATCATCTGTGGCTGTGGTCATGGGCTGCGAAAGATCTCCTGGGGTTGTCTTCTGGTCCTGGCCCTTGGTGAGAGGTACTGGTAGAGGGCTCGGGGCCATTGCTGGGGTGGCTGCAGGGGTAACGTCCATGTCGGTGGTTGGCGATGGCACTACCTGTCAAGACTCAGTTGTAGACAGCAGAGAACCACCCAAGTCACCAGCGATGATGGGAGCGAGAGAGCAGAAAGCGACAAGCAGTGCAGTGACCTGTATTGGAGGTACAGTACGGTACAGATGAAATGGACAATCTAGAGAAATAGGCAAGCGACAGGGAGCCTATAAGTACTGGGACGGACAATGGGAAAAGAACAAT
>SFCI01000799.1:0-15093 GCA_004681135.1 Hericium alpestre | reverse complement strand
TACCACAGCCGGGGCTCGCCATCCCCATTGACCTCAGCGGTAAATTATCGTATCAGCTTTCGAGCGCGACTTGTACGACGATGTGATCAAGAAACAAAGAATTCACGAGCAATGTTGCAGGGGAGCGCCATCCCTGAGAGTATGCGATCAGGCATCAGCGAGATTCCCGCCGGCTAGAGTGAAGTATCAGATGGACAATGCACCTGGCGCAAACATATAAAAGGTCTGATGTAAGAGCCGGCAATAGCAGAAGTGAATCGTCGCTCACCTCTACACAATCACCCAGACCACTCCCGCCATCATGCAGCTGCCCTCGTCCATCTTCTTCGTCCTCGCCAGCCAGTCCGTCTTCGTCGCGGCGTCGGCCAGCAACAAGCTCATCTCGCGCGAGAATGCGCTCGCAGCGAGGAACGCGGAGTGGATGTCCTGGTCGCATCTGTCGCTGTGATCATTTAACTGACTACGCCATGCAGGTGGCCCAGACATTCTCCTCGATGAGAACCAGGAGCTGATTGGAGACTGCTGCTGCGGTAGGAACCCGGGCTGCCTGTGCAAGTAGTGGATACTGTGGAAGGAGGAGTAACACGCAGGATGGATGGCAAGGTTATGTGAGGTGAATGAGGGATGTGTAGCAAATTATAAAGGTCTTGCGAACCTCAATCGTGTGCGATATGGCGCAATGGTCATTGGCGCACGAATATTGACCAAGTAAGCGCAACGTGAAAGACTGGATGAACGTCAGGTTGTTTGAGCATAAACATCTGGGGATGACCCGAGGCAGACCTTTGGTGGCGAAACGTGAGAGATCAGCTGCCTTCAGCCTGGCCCCGACAGCGTCGAGGAACCAAGGAACCACGATGCGCTCCATCTCGGGCGTAAGCAAGGTCCGAAAAACATGCCACAGACATACAAATGCACAACGCCCAACGAAAAATCAGACTTTGGACCAGGAACTCTAAGCTCAGAAGTAATTCTTGATAGCATTGGTGGGCCTGTAGATAATGAAGAATTCTAGGGTAAGCCTACGAAACAGCCGAGAACACGTGACGACTCAGCGCCTCGATGGCCATCCAACAGAGGATAATTAAGTGTCGTACCCGCTCCAATTATACTTTTTTCATGGGTCCATAGAAAAATCGAACAGAGCGTGAAGCGGCCAGCCGCGACGGTTGACATCCTAGAACCAACTCCCCAGAGAGCAGAGCGTGAAAGTAGCATATGTTGCCGCGGCTTTAGACACCTTGAACGTGGTCTGGTACACTGTGTTGTAGTCTCCTGTGGTGGGTTCTGCCATGCTCAGAGGACCGAGGCAATGAAGACGTGCAAGATTACCAGATTGTACAGTGATTCCCATTCTCTCGAATGGGTTGTGTGGACGAGATTTTAGACGCTGATCATGTGCCCCTATATCACGTGCATGTTGAATTTCGGTCAATACCGTTACGCGGAGGTTCAGGTTGGCTCGAAGAGTCGACGATGTTACTTACCCTCTCGCTACTCGATTGATCTTGAGCCAGGACGTCAGGTCGCCAGGTGTTGGGATGCACTGAATTTATATCCAGAGGATGTCGCATGCGATTCCGAACAGTCTTTATTAATTTCAGAGCCGAGCGTCGAGTTGCCATCACCGTTCACGTATTTCGCTCCCCGATTCCAAGTCAAGCTCTCCCTGCCGGAAATGGTCTGCTCAAGGTCGTCTGCTCAAGGATACATCGCAGGACATTCTCCAAGGTGTGTCTCATATTAATGCCGCATTCGCACTCCCCATTCTACTCCACACGAAGGTTTGTGACGTGCCAGAAGTACATACTGAGTGACGAACATACAGTATGTTCTCGCGCATGATTGCACATCATGACGGACTTCAGCATGCAGATGTTCTAGCAAACGGTGATCATCATTGAGTAGTACATGAGTTCACTAGTGTTCCAACCACATTACGATGTTTGCAATGCATGATGAGCACTAGAATGGGGGCGTTGCGCGTTCATATTTCTCAAGATCTCCCGCTGCGGGAAATGGGGGTTGGAGGCATGAAGTGCGGCGTCCGTGCTGTACTTGGTAAGTCTTACTATTTTCTTCGAGAATGTATCTACCCACTTGATTTCCTCCGCTCAGAACCACACGCCTGTGCCTTGATCACCTCGGCTCTCCTTCCCGCCTATCGTTTCCGTTCCGCACTGGCACGCATACCTCCCTTCGCCTTTCCCGATCTTTCATCCGCTTGTTTGTCGCTAATCGTTGCAGCACGAAGTGCGGTGTCTCGAGCCACGCGTAGGTGTCGCCGACGAGCGACAGCGGGATCACGCATTTAGATGTAGAGTCTTACCGACGTCCTGCGCGACCGAGCGCTTCGGGTTCGCAGCGTAACGAGCGCGATCATGTTCGCGGCGCACCATTGGACTGCGCGCCCTCAACCGTCGTCTACCAGCGTTGCATGCCCTGCAACCTCCGCCCTGCTGCCCCCCATCCGCTCCCTCATCGCTGTCAGTTCGAGCGCTTCCGCATCGAGAGCCGGGCATCGCCGTCGCACGCTAGGATGTGGGCTCGTGGCAGTCTGCGGCCGGAGACGTGCATTGGAGCGAAAATCGGGAGTGCCGACTGTACTTCGTGAGTTCTACTGTAGTCTTTGAGTACATGCAAACTTACATTGATTTACAGCACCTCCGCGACATTTCTCCCTCGCACTGATGCGCGCAGTCGTATGCCGTTCATCGGTGTCTTGCGCCGTCTGGGTTTTGCAAAAGCGCCCCGCTGTCGCGATCTGTCGCGAGCCGGGTGCCGCTACCGCCAGCCGAGCAGGTACGGCGGTCTGGCAGGAAATGCGGAGTGGGCGGCGTTGCTGGAGCAATATGATATAGAAGTTCACCTTTTCGACGATCCTGCACCCGGTCTGTCCTGTCCGACTTCCTGGCTGCTATGCACTTCCACCTCGATGCCAAGCAAGGTGTACGAGCTATGTACATGAACTAGCATTTGTTGTACGATTAGATATTGTTTGCTGAGCCTTCACCTTCATCGTGATCCTAAGCTTGAGTATGAACAATAAAACAACATGTCATTGAATTCGGAGAGAATGGGAATGGTGCTTGCACCGCTACGATTGTACGCGCGGCGTTTGAAATTCACATAGGGTCACGGGATCAAGCGTTGTCTTCTGAATCTCAGTGGCAGAATATCAGTCGACTCTTGTTCTCTCACAAACGACCACAGCAATGCCTCTTCGCGCTCTAGTCGACCCCTCTTCTTCAGCTATTACTGGCGGTCTCAGAACTCGAGAACGCAAGAACGCCGAAGTCATCGAAATATCTTCTGACGAGGAAGATGTCTTGCCTCGACCAACGCGCTCCCGCAAGATCGATAGCAGACCTTCGCCTCTCTCTAAGGGGAAGGGCCGAATGATTGTCGATCTGTCGAAGGATTCCGAACGCACGTTGAAGAGGAAAGCCTCCAGTGGAGAGGGGTCTTCAATCGACGTGAATCCCAAGAAGCTCAAACACGTATGTTGCATGTGTCTTGCTTCGACCTTCGATCTGACTCGGTTCTGTGCTCAGGAGCGTGATCAAGTTCGAGAGTTGAAGGCTCAGCTGGCAGCGGCGCGAAAGGAAGCACACGAATCGAAGAATGAGCTGCAGCTTCTGAAAGCGAGCGGGACCCGGCGCGCTGCTAGTGGCAAAGTGATCTGTCCTGCTCCCGCGAGGAAATCTTTCAAGATCGTCCGTCTCTGTCTGTATTTTCTCCAATACGCTCTCTAACGTTGTTTTTTCTAGGTGACTGCCGAAGATGCTCGCCGCCACGGCGTTCCCAGTGACTGGACATTCGGTCTTCCAGAGCAGACCCATCTCGACCTTCAGGCATTGATGCAGTGTATGTTGGATGATCGCGACGACGAGCCCGGCGATGACATCGACGAGATGACCGAGATCATCAAGGACGTGGCGCTCAATCATACGGATCCCATCGTATATGGCGTATGTTTCTATTTCTTTCTCTCGTTTCCTGGTTCCGAAGTTCAACTCGCTGTTAGGCGCACCCTGAGCCAAACGACCCAAGTGTGCGTTACACATTCGTCGACAATCCGCCAGGTCAGCCATGGTTGACACTTCGTTGGTGGTCCGGTCGAGATATGGGCTATTATTTCGATCTTGTCGACCTCGATACCCGGGCCGTACTCCTTCCCCCGAAAGACCTCATCATTGAGGTCCATACTATGATGATGCAGACTGTACTCGTCACCGTCGAGGAAGGGACTCGTCGTGCGCGTCGCCTCGCTCAGCTCGGGGGCACAGGCGAAGAGCGTTATTTGACGCCACACGGCTCTCAGTTGTTTTTCTATAGGATTCGGAAGGCCGGAAGGGGGAGACAGACTCATCGGGAGCTTGTTGCGGAGGTTATCGCTCCTTACCCTCCAGCAGGCGCAGGTCAGGCACCACGGTTAGACCTGCTCACCGCCGTCCTAGGGTGAATTTGCTCCATCTATCCTTCGATGTTGATATTTGAGTTCTCGTATTTTCTTCTTTTTCTTTTTTTATGTACTTTCAACCACATTGGCTGTTTTGATTCCTGTCGCTATCCAAAACACATGTTGCTGTGCGGCTTTGCCAGGTACGAAACGAACGGCATAGATGTCTTTCTACGCACACTGTTCTCTCTTGTTTATTTGTGCAGGGCCACCACCATAGAATCATCAAGGGTCATAAACATCTGAGAAAGACAAAACAGGAAATGCTAACACATCACCCTACTAAGTTACTACTTCCACATCGCATGTACATTCCTTTGCTGCCCGTCCCTTTACCGTACGTGCTGCCTGAAGAACTGAGCCTGAATGCCGTATTTGATAGCGGTGAGGGAATAATGGCGCCCGGGAGGTCCTGTGATGAGGTCGAGGTCGCCCAAGTGATTTTTGTAGGGTCGATCGTGGTGTTCGTGGTAGTGGAAAGGCGGTCGAGGCCGGGTACCGGTGCGGCGCAAGGTGGCGTTGTGCGACCATCGGAGGCGGTAGCCAACTGTCACTACGCCGCTCACAGCAGCTGCTGAGAGAGGAAGTCTGTATGTGTCAACCTGGAGGATGTCGGTCTACATGCTGTTCATGAAAAGGACGACAGATAAGGAAGACGCACGGGTGCCAACCAGTGTCCCGTACTGTATATGCCGATCCGACCGATGGCGAAGGGTCTAAAATTCCAGACAGCGTTCGCAGAACCACCCGTCATTGTATACTCCAAACAAAAAAAGGTAGAACCGATCGTGGTACACTCTGAGTGGACTCGATAGTAACGACCGGTGGCCGTGGGCGGTGCAGCGAAATAATCTGACATGTAAATGTCGGTCATAGCCTGACCAGGAAAGAGGGCGGTGTTAGAGCCTAGAAATTTGCCATATCCGTAGCTTGGCGGGAGGGCTACAGCCATGGTCGAGCTCTATGGGACCGACGTATCAGAGACATTCGAGGTATGGTAAGAAAGAACGGGCTTGATAGTGACATACTGATGGTGCACAAGAGGTGGTGATCGGTGAGGACTAGGATGTCAGAAGCGCTGCGTGGTGAAGGACGATGATTCCAGTCGCTCAGTCCATGGCTGGCTTTATACTCGGACGAGCTAATCAAGGCGGTGATACTTCGAGCTCTGCGCTTTGAAACACAATAGGCGTACGAACAAAGCAGTCTATTTACGGCTGGAACGGCAGCACGGCCCTTGCAGATTTGGCCCAAAATGATGCGTGCTTTGAACTCGCTTTGACTCACATGCGAATTTAGTCGCCCGCCTCGAAAGGCGAGGCATCCTAGTATGGAAGCTTTTCTACTCAGGCCCGGGTCTGAGGCCCTTTGAGCTTTGAGGCCTGACCTATATAAGCCCTTGATAGAGACTGCTAAAACTCTCAACTTCAGTTCCTTTTTTCTCCCGCTTCAGCTCGCCTACGAGTCACTTGCCTCTGACTACTTCCCTATTTCCATTCCAAATTTTATGTCTCGCACACTGGAACCATTCGTCGTTCATCCTGCCGTCCCACAGAGGGAGGGAATCGTTATCGTGAGTATCAGTGTCTTCCACGTTCGAGGTGACGTTGTATCACTACTAAACCTTCGTGGCTCCAATAGCAAACTTATGCGGACGTTCGTCGCTACGGTGTCCCCATCAACTGGACTTTTGGCCAGCCTGAGAAGACTTGCATCGATCCCGAGGAGTTTCTTCGAGAGGCTCTCAATGACCCTGATCTTTTTGAGAACAACATGTCCAGGACGGAAAGAGAAGACCTTGTGAGGACGATCACGCACGACGTGCGCCATAACTTTGACCTCGTCGTGGACGGTGTGCGTTCAAATTCTCTTATAACATGCCATTTGCCATTCTCATTATTTTCCCGTTGGCTGATTACTGTTTCTTGCAGGCTCATCCCGTAGCCGGCGATCCCTCTGTCCGCTATACCTTCGTCGACTGTGGTCCTGGCCAAGCGTGGCTGGTGCTGCGCTGGTGGTCCGGGAGAGAACTTGGATACTACTTCGACCTCGTCAATCTCGAGAACCGCAGTGTTCTCTGCCCGCCTAGCGACCTCACCATTGAAGTCCACATGGAGGGTGCTAAGTTCGATCTTCTCACGGTCGAGGAAGCAACACGACGCGCTCGAAATGTCAAGGACCTCGGGGGCACTGGCGAGGAGCGTTACGTGGTCCCCGACGGCTCGAAACTAGTGTTTTCCAGGTTGTATTAGGATCGCGACAAGGTGTGGCATAAAAAGCTGATTGCAGATGTCGTCGCTCCCCACAAGCCCACGCCCGGGTTGCCCTCCTTGAACAGTTCTGCGCCGTTTGCTGGCAGGGCCTCAGATCGCCTCTAGAATTCTTGGGCTACTGCACCACTCGATGTTGACAATGATGTTTTCCGTTCTGCAATTTACCACTCGTACTCGTAATTTGATCTCAAAGTCCCGAAGATCCCACCTGTCCCTCTACCTTAATATGTTCTCTACTTAGACCAGCTTAGGTACAGGTGGCTTCGTACATTGCTGTGCTTGCTCTTCAAGCAAGGATTCCAATGCACAAATACACATATGAAATAGGGAGGGATCAACAGTCGTCATTCTACACTTTCTCAGTACCAACTACCAACTGGCAAGTTCGAATATCATGTCGAAAGTCCATCGCATACATTCTTCAATAGAGTCTGCAAGGATTTATCCAACAACACGCATTTCCTCAGCACCCCAGCATACATATTCCACATCACATCCCTAAAGTCAACATATCCCTCCTCGACCCGCTCCCTTACATGCGCCACAAGCACGTTGACCGTCCGCCGGTCCTCAAGATACAGACGCATGCACATCACGGCGCTGCGCAGGTCGCGCTGGTACGCGCGTGCGAAGTCGTCGTTGAGCTCTTCCGCAATAGGCTGCGCTGCCCAGTCTTGCGACGCGAGCCGCCCGGGTGCGGAAGGCGAGGTATGGTGCGCGGTGACGCGATCGACAAACGTATGGAGCGGCGCGCAGATGGGCTCGGTGCAGTATGTGATGACAGCCTCGNAGANCNAGCNNGNANGNNGNNNANTGNGNCGNNNAGAAGNGCATGCTCGNCCTNNAGNGNNTNNNCNNCNNNGNGATCNNTNNNTNCNNGNNANCAANTNNCTNCGANNCNGNNANTCNNNACGGANCGNTGNNACNNCGTNNGATCGNTNNNGNNGNATNNNANNNCANNTTGCNCCAAGTCATCNNNTTNNGNNTNANCNNNTNNNGNANNAGNAAGNGGCNGNCCNNNNAGAGGNNCCNGTGGGCGGATTTCTCGCNCTCATGATGTCTGCCGCTGCTGNGAGNGANTGCCGGCAGAGNTTTATGGCTTCCTGCGCCAGATCCTCNAANATAGCAGGCTGGACGGACCGTCAGCAGACTTGCATCTGTGAAANCAACCTTGCTTACCTGGACGAAGTCATGCAGNTGCGANAGGACCCAGACNGTCTTGGACAACGTCGGGAACCACGTCTCTCGCTTATCCAAGCTNGACAGCTGGAACAGTTCGCTGATGCTCTCCTTCTCNTTGATCTCGTTCCCGGTCAACGGCTTCCGNGCAGCTGCGGCNCACATAAGCNCNGCTNNACTTCGGAAATGCATGAANNCAAGCACGTACCGATNAGCTTGTCCGGNTACGCNAGGTCCTCTGGTTTGGGCGCGTAGTACCGGATCTCCGANTGGATGACNGACTGCGCCTTGAAGAACAGCCGNGTCTGCGCGTCCTGCAGGACCATCTGCAGCAGCTGGCTGATGTGCAGCTTGCNGAGACTNCGCTTCGGCTTCGGCTTCTCGATGTCGAGAGTGAGCTCGCCGACATCTTCNTCCTCAGAGNATTCCTCTCCGATCGCCGGTAGATCCAGGACCATGAGTGCTTGCAGGACCGTGCAGACTTCGCAGAGCGCAGTGAGACGGGGCTCATGCAGAATGCGGGGTCGTAGGTCGTCATAGAGGTAATCGCAGAGGTTTTCGAGATATTGACTGTAGTCAGANTCAGTCGGCNGGTTATGAACGTGAGATGATCTCTGCNTACTAGAGNTGGTCTTCGCCTGTGCTGAAGAAGGATCGGTACAGATTGAACTCGTCCNTGCAAAGNTGTTTGAGGTAGCTGCAACCCTGCCTCGTCTAGAGNGNAATTGACTTAGCAATAGCATCATGCATCGAAGTATGAACTTACTAGNTCCACGAGCTCCGTGCGCGTGGGGTCCAGACCCCGGATCTCTTCTGTCAGACGGCCGACCAGCAGGGTCTTCCTGGCACTAAAGTATGCTGAGTGGCACTCTGAAAGCAACGCAGCGAGCTCTTCTGGNTGTGCGCGGGCTCGNCGCTCAAGTTCGCCCAGGAGCGGCGCGAGTTGCGTGGATACCGTTGTAAATCTCGTGTATAACAGATGCATTTGAGCCGTGGCAGAAACATCCTGGAGACGCTTGTNATTTCATAGACAACAGACGGCTCCGTTGNACGACGCACCTTCTCCGATAATCGTCGTGACACGTCTTGTGTAAGAGCGCGTAACGANCCAACAAAGTACATGCGAATCAGCGTCATGGCTCGCGTCATGCACTGCTGNAATCGTAACAAGTATANNTCCGCTTCTCGATAATGTCGCTACACAANCANAGTAAACAAANGAAATCCGGGAGCCAATTCGAAGCTCACATGATTCTTCAAGAANTCGATGCAGACGTCGACGCGCTCNACCATGTATAGNAAGTCGGTCTGCAGTACGAGGGACTCGCCTGGATGGTTCAACATACGTGTCGCATGTTCTAGTTCCTGGAAGTAGTCNAGCCTGGTGCCGATCGCTTCTTGCAGTTCCACAAGTTTNTCCTGTCATGTAACACGTTGTGCAGCGAGTTCTCNTGCAACAATGAAAGGAACATACCCGTTCCTCCAGCAGCCGCTGACATGCATCCTGCAGACTCTTCCCTCCCTCCTCCACACTCCGCCANCCCTCGAACATGCTCGCGACCTCCTTGTCCACCTCTTCGATCCGCTCGACGAGGCGNTNGCACATCTCCAGATACTCCGACACGCCGAGCAGATGCTCGCGGAAGTGCGCCTCCTGGCTGTGCGCGACGGAGCGGTCGATGAGTGCGAACCAGTCATAGAACTGCTGTGGCGTCTGTACGGGCTGCTTGGGGTGTAGCGCATGCGCGGCGCCGAGCAGCTGCGAGCGCGACGACGGGATGCCGGGCGTCGACGGGCGTGAGCCGGGCTGCTTCAGTTTTCCGCGGGCGATGGGCGTGGCAGGGCGCGAGGCGCTGGCTTCTTCTGCGGGGTACTTCAATTGCGGGGTCAGGTTTAGAACGGCGAGGGAGAGGGAGGCGCGCACCTTGAGCGGCCGGGGCGGCTTTTCGCATGCTGCCTTAGCAGTCGCTATGCTTCGGGTTTCAATTTCGTCCAGTGGTGTTTTTGCATCCCATTCTTCGACAGTGATGGTGGATTTGGGATGAGGAGAGGGCGAAAAGACGAGGTCCACCACGTCGAGGTGCCGAAAGGGTTGCCATGGGATTTCTTCACTGGTTATCTAAGGACGAAGGCAAATGAATCTGTTTATAGTCTCAAGTTAACACATGTGCCGACGTCGTGGGGGAGGTAGAGGATTGAAGGATGGTGGACGCGCAGTGAAGCGCGAATTGCTGTAGATCTCACTTTGAGATCTCTGACATCCAGGAAATATGTTTTTCACGTGATGTCATTTCCAAAATTCCTGAAATTCGGCCGCTGCCAGTGACCTCGTATCCTGCTCCTCGACCGCAGTGAATCTGCCCAGCGGTGCATGGTGAGCTATTTATTACTTCCGAACAGTATAGGTGCCGGCAATTCCAAAATCCAGAAGGTAATTTCCCGGCGTATGAACAAATGCTGCCGATCTAAACAGTCATTTGGGTTGTCTCCACAGTCTCGTTCAATGTTCCCACCCGAGGGTCTACCTACTCCAGGCCAATTACTACTAATCACAGACGAGCTTGGTTCCCCTGCCGATTTCGTTCTGCACAACTTACTCGCCGTCCACCTAAAAGACAAGCAGAACGCGCGCTGCGTCCTCCTCTCCGTGTCAGAATCGCTCGCGCGATGGAAAGCCATCGCCGCCCGATCGGTGCGTGCGCACCGTGAAATCACGCCCGACAGTTTGTCTTGATGTGGTCATCTTTCCAGAACATCAACTTGGCGCAGAAGATCGACGAAGGCGCGCTGGTCTTCGTCGACGTCACGACCGAGCTTGGCCGTAGGGCCCCCGCGAAATCCCCTTCATCCCTACGCCCGTTGTTCGACCGCGTACAAAGCAGCATCGGCACCTCTAGCGAAGACCGCACCCTCGTTATCCTCGACGATATCGCGACGCTCGAATGGACAGGCCACCCCGCCCTGGTCATCACGCGCTTCGCGCGCGCTCTGGTCTCGCTATGTGCAAAGGTACGCATATTCCCTATCTCAATGCGCAACGGCCGCTAACACTACGCCAGAACGGGGCTGCCCTCGTCGTGCGGCACCATGTCGTCAGCGCCGAGGAGCCTGACGAGCTCTTCCGCGCACTGCGCCAGCTCTGCGCGTACCACGCCGAGGTGCGCGCGCTTGCGAGCGGGCGGAGCGGCGCCGTCAGCGGCGAGGTATGCCTCATCCATTAATTCCCTCGGTTGACACTGATCAAGCATCAGGTTGCGCTGCATGCGGGCGCGTCTCTGGGGGGACGAACGGGTGTGGCCTTGATTCCTAGGGAGCAGGCGGTGCAATACAGGCTCACAGACAGCAGCGCTGTGTTCTTCCAGCGCGGAACCGGGCAGGCTGTCTTGTGATCCTTGGTCTGAAGGGTGGGTGCGCCTGCTGTATGTATCCGGTAAGACTTCGGTCTGATGATCCTTGTCCTCTTGTTCAGAATCCCGGCCAAGGCCAAGCTCCGTGTTCGTAATTCAGTCGGACGACGTTGCGCTCCACAGCCGCAAGGGATCCAGACAACAAGCCGCAATAACAAAATGGCGTTTCTCGAGAGCTTGACAGTGTGGTCATCCTATCAGCCAGGAATAACTGTCGTCTTTCGCGTACCGCAATCTATGGCGCGAAGCACTGCATGCGCCGTCGTATGGGCGTATCTCGCGTGGGGCTGTTGTAAGAGAGGCGCTCGCAGAAGTTGGCGGGACCGTAGACAGATAGATGGATGCAGGGCGCGAGGAACAGTGTTGACAGTGGCAGCGACACCTGTCAAGGCGCGTGGTTCTCAACGTACTTCCTTACGGATATATATGCAAATGCATGTATCGGAGCGGAGACGTTCATTGAGTACAAATTGAGTACATCTCGTCCTGTATCCCACGTGGAGAAATGGTGGAGAAAGACCTAAATATGCGTTACGAAATACATTCAAGTACGTATGCCCATGTTGACGCTGATTGACTTTCAATCCCAATGAAGTGAGATCCTCGACGTGAGATCCGCGAACTTACGGAAAATAAACGGGGAATATGGCAGGCATTGCAAGTCCGAGGCATGGAAGTGGAAGAGACACGTTCGACGCTCAGTACGCGAGCCAAGGGGTATCAGCCGCCCCACGCGTCCGTTTCCGCCGCCGCCGCTCAATCACCCCAGCTCCGCGAGATGGAGCCGACACTCTGAATTTTGAAGCCCTCGTCCGCGTCTCGCGACGCATCGCCGGACGACGCAGACCGCGCTTCCTGCTGCCCGAAGCGCCATTAACGCACATTCGCAGAGATAAGCACGAGATAAGGCGACTCACTTCGTGCGCGTCCGGCTCATGGTCGTGGTCGCCTTCTGGCGACGCGGGCCGGCTGTCCGCCGACGCACCCCCGTCTCCTTCCGCACTGACCGTGCGCCCGCCGCGGCCCCTGCTCCGTCCCCTTCTCCCCAACCGCGCGCCGTAGCCTCGCGCTGCGCTGTCTCGCTCAGCTATACAGTGACAAGGCGGATATCGATGTCTATGCGGAGCTCATCGACACCTTCGATGTCGTGTGGTCAGAACGGTGCGCGACGAGCACTGCCGCGTTCCTCCCCGGCCAGTTTGCGCGATACCTGCAGCCTGCCAAACGCGCGGAGGGAAACATATTCTTCGCGGGCGAGCATCTTTCCCGTCGTCACGGATGGATGACGGGCGCATTGGAATCGGCACTGGATACAGTCCGCCGATCTTCTCGGAAGTCCCGACCTTGCGCCGCTCAGTCGCGATGATAATAAAACCAAGACGGACACCCAGTCAGCTACCGCCATCGCCGCCGCCGTTCCGACCGCAGAAGTAAACTTCAATGACATACCACCAGTTGGGCTCCCCTTTGAGTTCTATCCGAAGGACCCTATGTTCCCCGGAGGTGTGGGAGTGCCGCCGCACAAAGGATGGGGTGCGCATCGAGGAGCCAGAGTTCTGAAGGACCTAGGAACCCATGACGGTTTCGCAAATGGGATCGAGGTTGCGTACCTCGTTGGTCCAAATGCTTGAAGAGTCGAGACATCATTTTTGAAACCACCATGCGATTTTGGGGTTCAATGATTTGTACTTATATCTTGGCTTGTTATGAGACTCCTGCGAGTGTGTAAGAACAGTGCAGATAAGGAAAACGAAGCCTACTGTTTCACTGATCAGAGGAATTGTTCCCATCGAAGATCCCTGGCCAAGGTTTTATAAAGGCAAGGTTAGCACGAGGGCCCTGTGTTTTGCGAAATTCAGAAAGAAAAAGGCGAGACAAAGAATCGAACTCACGGGCCGTTCAATAACTTTGATAATCCAGGCAAACGTCGTAGACCGCTAGACCATAAAGACAGCCTAAATAACTCTCTAGCAAAAATATACAGCCCAGTTACGTTGTCCCAGGATTATCCAAGACAGCCCCGCGATCGTGTGGGTGGGGGGGCACAGCTTTTCCTCTGAACCTTTGGATTTTACACTGAAGAAAAAATCAGCCAATATATCACTTTACAGAGAAGTGGCATAGTGATTTTACCACTGTTCTCGGTCACTTACCAATTAATCTGCAATCGGAGGAAGCGTAGCCTGGTCAGTTCACAAATACAGAGACGCAGCGAAAACGACCGAGTTAGGCCTCTCGAGCATCTCCAATGCCCTTTCGAATTTCTGCTGCAGCTCGATGTTACCTATGACTTTAGAAGCCTGCGTCATTTGACGAAGCAGCTCCCGCAATCTGCGGAAGACGCGGACTATGCTGCCCTCAAATTGACCGGTCATCTGAAAGCAGTGTCAGTAGGACAGATTAGAGAGAGCACTCCGGAGTGAACGCACGTCGCATATTTCGGAGAAAGAGGCACCGCGACACCATTGGACCACGGCATGCATGAGGTCGATCTTGAAAGTCTGGACATATTCATCCTCCATAAATGGCAGTCTTGATTCCCTTGCGACCTTCGCTATCCGTCGGGCGATCTCTTGCAGGACCCGCACGGGCGCGGCGAGCTCCTCCGCCAGTATTATTTCTTTTTGGCTCTGTTTGCGATACATGAGGGATGTCACCCATACAGGTAACGAAGACCCACCTTTTCAGAGAATACGAAGCAGCTTAGCAAGCCCGCACATTGTTCCGGCGACAAAGGATTGAAGACGCCATTGAACATCAACTCCGTTAAGAGGAGCTCATCACCCGTACTGATCTCACAGGCGGCTCTCCCCTTGACGTCCACAATGTCATCTGCATTTGTAAAGCCGAGTCTGCGCAAGACGCGCTTACGGGCCTTCAATTCCTCCATCTGCAGAACGTCCTTCGTAGCTTGTACTTGCTGCTTCAGAGAGCGTATTTTGTCCATCACCTCCATCTTTTCCATGTATCGTGAATATAGTTTGGAAAAGACCTGGATCTTCATGAAGTGGGCTTGTAAACATTTTCTGTTCGATCAGCTGGATTTTCTGGTGGAAGGTATCAGATAAGTGAGGAAAACTTGGAAGAAGCACCAACATACATCAACGAGAAATTTGAATTGTTCATCTTGAATCTTCATGTCTTTGATAGGATCAAGGAACGTGATTCCGTCGGGAAATCGACACTGCACCTCCAGCAAAGATTTCCAAGCTGTTTCGCGGGCCGTCGAGGATCTCAAGTCTTTCGGGAGGAACACTCGAAGATGGCTGATGCCTTCGACGGCGGAGAGGAGGATCGGAACGACGGAAGGTTCGCCTTTCTGATGAGGAGGGCATGGCTGAACTTTGCTAGGTGCAGTGGAAAGCAGATGTCGGCCCTGAGGAACAGAGCCTGGTGCGCAGTTGAGAAGGACATCGAGGACATACTGCTCATGCAGGGAGAGGTGCTCTGCCTCCGAAGTCCAGCTGTCCTTCTATGCAGAGTTTCAATATGAGACTCAGAGAAGACTTGACGTAGCTTACCTTTGCACGCTTCTGGCAGTTGACAAGTATGCCCCAGCCGAAGTCCAACTCTCCATATTTCACTTTGATCAATCGTCCGGGGCACAAGAACGGCAAACAGTAACTCGGATGCGTTATGATCTCGCGGAAGGTGGCCGACATCTGATCTAGTAGGCGGCGATAGTCGTAGTATTGAGCGACAAGCACTTCGTTGGGAATGTCCATAGAGTTCTCGGACTCTTCTAGACGTGCAACTTCTGAATACAGGTAGT
>SFCI01000798.1:0-15095 GCA_004681135.1 Hericium alpestre | reverse complement strand
GCAGGTTAGAGGGCAGCGAGCGGGGTGCGAGGTGTTCTTACATTTCGGGGTTTGGGAGGTATATGGGATCGACTTGAGTCCTGCCATGATGGGATGTATCGACGCTTTGGTTGGAAGAAGCACGGATAGATCATAGGCTTACTATATGTTGTTGGATCGTCCGATCCCCAATGCGATATCAAGATGCAAAACGTGATCTATGTAGCTCTACCTGGAAGTCCCTGAGTGTCATTGAGGATGCATTTGTACACGCGCGATGCACTTACCACGTCAGAAGAGATAAAATATATAGGGAATCGAGAGATGGTCACTGTGCGGGTTCAAGATGCACACTTGGTTGCGCGTGATTAGCCAGTGATCGTCCTAGCTTAACATTGCTCCAATCGCGGAGAAATAACAAGGCCAGAATAAAAAGACAAAAGGTTTGCGAGGGGCACGGCGAGCCTGCGCGACAGACGACACGGCCTGATCTCCTAAGACTAACTCGGCGGGACCTGCAGACTGCGGAATTGCTTCCCTGGTCAGTCAAGGACCTATTACTCCAAGGTCAGCCACAGCTTCCGCTGCGGGGACGGTTGGACGCCAAAGTTTTCTGGAGGGGACGGTCTTGAACTCAGCGCACAAGCTCGGGAGCCCGTTGGAGTAAACACCACCTCGCATTCCCAGTTTAGGGCCGTTACAGCCACTAAGCCAAGAGGTCTTGTTTACATACCTTTGGCCTTAATTATATACCCTTCTTCGGTACAAGTGCTAGAGCCCCGGATCTGCTCTGTCCTTCCTCGACATACACGACGATGAGCACCGACCCTCTCCTCGCCCTCCGTGGCGCCGTCACATCCGGCTTCACCATCGCACCCGTCGACAGCAGCAATGCAGACGCTCCCTCGCTCGCAGCCGCGACCCACCTCCGCCTTTCCGACTCCCTCATCCTCCCAAAGTCTGCACCGACCCGCCTTCGCCGGCCAGGAAACACCGCTACAGATCCGTCCTCGAAGCCCGAAGCATTCTTCTCGCTAGAAGCCGTTTATCTGACATGGGCCCTGCGCAGCGCGGGGAGCGCTGAGTACATGAAGCAGGCCCGCGAGAGCGGACTCGCGGTCGGCTTCGTGAGCGTCACGGAGCGGAAGAGCGTGGTCGAGTGGCTTCAGGGAAAGGTCGCCTCTCTGGATAACATCGTCTCTCCGCCTGGTGGTGCGTTTGACGTCGTTTTGTTCCAAGCATTTCTGATAGCCATGGACAGAATCCACAACCCCACCCGGGACGCCTCCCCCGATCGCACTCCAACGCACACTTCCTGGAGCATCAATCTCACGACCTTCTGCAAGTCATCGGGAACCAGGTATCTCGACTGTACCGTCGAAGCGACATTATGTCCCCGATGCCCATGACGTTGAGGTTGTCAAGAAGATAAAGCAGGCCGAGATAGAGCTGAAGGACCGCAATACTGTCCTGCGGGGCACCAAGCCAAACGTGAGTTCTCGCCTACAGCGAATTTCTCAATTGGATTCATTGTGAGGTGCATGCGTTCCCAGAACTTTGCCTCTGTCCGAGACGCATTCTCTGCGAAGCTCAAGAGCCTGAAGGAGAAGAAGCCGGGCTCGACTGCCGCAGCCGTGCCTACACCAGGTATGTAAATTCACCCCGTCCATCCAAATTCCTCTCAAACATCCCCACAGACCTAAAACTCCAAGCACGCAAAGCGAGTAAGTGCTTGAGACCCGCGTTTGCGATACAGCCTTCTCATAACACCCGCAGAAAATATGTACCCCATCATCATGATCTCCTCCTCCCCCACCGCCCTCATCACCATGCACAACGTCAAGCGCTTCCTCCAAGAGAATGACCTCTACCTCAAACTCGAGAAATGCACCTTTGAGGCATCCAGTATCGAGTACCTTGGCCTCATCCTTGAAAAGGGGATGGTTAAGATGGACCCTGTCAAACTCGCCAGAATCAAGGAATGGCCCACACCCAAGAACATCTGAGATGTATGGTCCTTCCTTGGATTTGGCAACTTTTACAGGCGATTCATCCAAGGGTTCTCGACCATTGCACGACTATTAAATGATCTCACAAAGAAGGACAAACGATGGATGTGGGACAAGGCACAGCAAGACACATTCGAAATGCTCAAGAACAAGTTCACTTCTGCCCCCATCCTTGCACAACCTGACACCACAAAGCCCTTCTCAGTCAAAACTGATGCTTCTGCATTTGCTCACGGTGCTGTCTTATCTCAAGACAGCAAAGATGAAAAGTCCCATCCATGCACCTACCTTTCTCACCTGTTCACAGACACCGAACACAATTACAACATCTACGATTGTGAACTCCTGGCTATCATTCGTGCCCTTGAAACCTGGCAGCATTATCTTGAAGGTTCCCTGCATCAGATCGACATCGTCTCCGATCATCAAAATCTACTCTATTTTAAGGACACTCATAAACTCTCCAGGCGACAAGTGTGCTGGATGCTGTTCATGTCACGATTTGACTACATCATCTGCCATGCTGCTGGGAAAACCATGACTCGAGCTGATGCACTCTCTCGACGACCTGACCATGGAGAAGGAAAAGACGACAATGAAGACCAGATTCTCCTCCCACAGGACGTCTTTATATCTGCCCTTCGAACCAGAATACAAATGCCCGACTCTGCCATCCAAGATGAACTAATTGTCGAAGCCAATAAATTTGACAAATTATTGAAGCCCTCCACCAACAAGCACCAATCTTTGTCGACAAAGGACTTGATGGCTGGAGTCTAGACGACAATGGCCTTCTCCTCTACTGCGGCAAGATTTATGTGGCCAAATTCGATGAAATTCATCGCAAAATCATTCGACAAGTCCATGAAAACCCAGCCTATGGCCATCCTGGTGAATGGCGAATCGTCGAACTCATTCAATGCGGCTATTTCTAGCCCGGCATGGTTTCATTCACCCGTGACTTTGTCAAAGGATGTATGACATCTCAAGCAATGAAGAACCAAAATCATTGCCCCCGCATTCCTCTCCAACCTATTCCCGTCGAACCCGATGCCTTCCATTCAAAACTGTGTCCACCGACCTCATCGTCAAACTACCCAAATCTGACAGATTTGACTCAATTGCTGTTTTCATTGACCATGATGTCACCAAAGCTGCTGTTCTGGTTCCCTGTTGCAAAGCCATGACAGCTGACAAATTTGCCACACTCTATGAAACCAATGTCTTCCGACGCTTTGGTCTTCTGAAGAAACTTATCTCCGATCGCGGTACCCAGTTCACCTCCAAATGGTTCACCACCCTCTGCACCTGCCTTGATATTAACCAAGTGCAAACCACTGCATACCATCCTCAAGCCGATGGACAAACTGAATGCCTCAATCAAGAGGTCGAACAGTATTTGCGCATCTTCTGCAACCACTGACAAGATAATTGGGCCCACCTCCTCCCTCTCGCTGAATTCTCCCACAACGTGATGCTCCGAGCCTCTATCAAGATCACCCCATTTCAAGCACTTATGGGTTATATGCCTTGTGCCCATGCTGCACCCTCTGTGGCCAATGATATTCCAGCGATTGCCCACTGCCTCGACAACCTGACATGGTTGTGTTCTGATCTTCAGACGTCGCATCGCCTTGCCACACAACATATGGCCAGTCGCATTGACAAAGCACCCCCAATATATCAGGTTGGCAATAAAGTCTGGCTTGATGCCACCAACCTCAAAACCTCCCATCTAGCAACCAAGCTTGCCCCCACATGCTATGGTCCCTTCTCTATCACGAAGATCCTCGGCCTTGTTACTTTTGCATTGGCTCTTCCACCCACCTGGAAGATTCACTCCATCTTCCATGCCTTGTACCTCTCCCCCTTCTGCACCACGGTAATCAACAGCCCCGTTCGTGCTCCTTCTCTCCCGGACTTGATCAATAATGAAGAACAATGGGAGGTCAACTCCATTGTCGACTCTTGCCGTTTCCGTAATCAAGTTCAATATCTCGTCCACTGGAAAGGTTATTCTGCTGCTGACAATATACCAGACCCTGTAGATCAGTTGCAACCTATACCAGTAGTAATAGGAGGGAGAGTTTCAAACTGTATCAGTATATTATAAGCAGAGAAATGCCACGAAAACATATTATATTTCAAAAAAACATATCGGCCAAAATCTTAAGGTTCTCGGCCATCATCACTACCTGTGCGCTTGCAGGCGCTTACTTGTGTGCTTGCCAGCGCTTACCTGCATGCTCGCCAGTGCTTACCTGCATGCTCGCCGGTGCTTACCTGCATGCTTGCTGGCACTTTTCCTCACCTTCGCCGATGCTTCCCCTTGTGCTTGCCAGCACTTTCCCTCGCCTTCGCCGGCACTTCCCTGTCACGCTCCTTGGTGCTTCCTCCTGCACTCACCGATGCTTCCCCTCGTGCTCGCCGGCACTTCCCCTCGCCTTTGCCGGCACTTCCTCTCATGCTCACCGGTGCCCACTGCCATGCCACGCTGCCGCTAGGTCCTGCACCCTCACCCACTCCTGCGTGCGGCAACTCGCTCCCACCCCGTGGCTTTGCATGTGCTGCATGCACGTTGCATGCACTGTTCGCCACACACCCACTGCAGAGCGTATGCACCACGGTCCGGTCAGCACAGGGGTGGTACACACCCGTGCAGTCCGCTGCACTGGCCGCACATCCACCGTGCACCATTGATGGCTCGCGCGCATGAGTGGGTGAGTGAAAGTCACGCATGGGGCTCGGGATGGGATGCTAGGGAGTAGGCGCAATGCTGGGACGATGGACGGGGCCCTGGAATGATGGACATGGTGCTGGGACGATGGGTACAGTGCTAGGACGACAGGTACAGTGCTGGAACAATGAGCCTGGGACTAGAGCACGCATGGGCTTGGGGTTGGAGTGCGCACAGGCTCAGGGCTAGATTGCACAGGCTCAGGGCTGTGACATGTGGGCTTGAAGCTGAGACACGCGGGCTTGCAGCTGTGACGTGCAGGCTTGAAGCTGTGACGCACAGGCTTGAAGCTGCGACATGTGAGCTCGGGGCTTAGACGCACACTGCCTCGGGATTGGAGCGTGGGCTTGGGACTTGAGAGCAGGCTCAGGGTTTGAGAGTGGGCTCGGGACTGGGAGGGATGGCGGGCTTGAGGCTGGGACAGCAGGCTGGGATGGCAGGCTGGGTAGGAATGCAGGCACTAGGCTGAGATGCAGGCACCAGGCTGGAACATGGGTGCAGGGCTGGGAGGGACGGCGGGCAGAGGGCTGAGACATGCGGGCTCAGGGCTGGGATGCGTGGGCACTGCAGCGTGCAGACGTGGAGTTGATGCCTCGAAGTCAACTTTTGATCATGTGATCTTGACTCAAAGGCACAAGTCAAAGGTATTTTGACTCGATAAAAATTCAATCGCATAGAAAAACTACCCTGCTGTCAAGACTGGGTTCAGGGGAACAGTGAAGCCATCCAAGTCACCTCAAGGGATCAAGGATCAAAGAGCAGAGGATGTCATAGAGAGTAGAGATAGGCTGAGAATGTCTAGGGTACAAGGGGACTGGGTAGTCAAGTGGACAAACTGAGGAAGCCAGTCAGAAAGGTAGCCCTATATATACTGGAAGGATAGCCCAAAGGGGAACAAGGGATATCCTGAAAGGGAAACAAGGGATATCCTGAAAGGGAAACAAGGGGAAGGGGAACAAGGGATGTCTCAAAGGAGAACAAGGGATATCCTAAAGGGGAACAAGAGATATCCTAACAGGGAACAAGGGGACATAACAAGGGAGTGTCCATATAGGGAACAAAGGGAATGAAGAAGACCAATGGGCGATTCATGACATCGTTCCCTATTATGATATGCCTTGTTTCTCTTTAGAATATGCCTTATATCTCTTTGAGACATCTCTTGTCCTTCTTTCCCTTGTTTTCCTCAGTTTATCCACTTGACAATCTAGTCTCCTTCAATGTATTTTAGACATTCTCATCCTGTCCCTACTCTCTATGACATTCTCTGCTCTTTGATCCTTGATCCCTTGGGGTGATTTGGATGGCTTCACTGTTTTTCTGAACCCAGTCTTGACAGGTACACTGTTGAATTGAAAAACTGTTTGAAATGTCATCTGCACCATCTATGCTAAGGACCAACATCCTGTAGTAACTGAGTAGAGGCTCAGGTTATACACAAACAACAAAGGCTGACCTGCTCAAGAGGTGATCAATGATGGAGAGAGTTGAGAGCAATTAAGAGAGAGAAGCACAAATCAGAGGGACTCAAAGGGCACTGGTAACTGACAGGAAGTAAATCCTATAGAGTTGCAAAGTAGTTAAGCTAAGGTCTAAGAGACTCAGCTCAACTGATTAGATACAGGAGAAATGCACAGCTATGAACATATCTAAGGTAATGGTGGTAACTTTGCATTGTGCAGCATCATACTGCATATGATGAAGACAAAACATAATGGAGGGGTAGATAAAGTAGCACTGCAATGATCATGATGAAAACAAATAGTAGATCAAGGCAGTGTGATAAGATTCATGCATGCATGTAGATATGGTTAAATAAAGGTAATAGAACAGCAAGACATTGACCATGGTGTGGATGTTGAAGGGAGTGATGTTAAGTTGAGAAAATGAAATGAACAGTTCTTAACAGCCTATTCAACAACTATCACAAAAGTCTTGACCCAGCTCAGCCCAACCCAGTGTTGCTGAGGCACCCAAACAGGCCCTAAGAGTTTTCTCTTCATCTTCCTGTGGTGAGCCTGAATAATGTTGCATGAGGTCGTACGATAATGATTAGGATGTTTGGGGCTAAAACACTGGAGGGTACTTCCTGGCTTGACGTGCATGTCCCAAATCATTTCTCCTATCACCAGGCCGCAAAACTGTATATCAACCTCCTTGGTATGCTCAGCTCTGGCCACAAGATAATCATCTATATGATCTTCTGCATGAAAGTTGGAAAAATAAAAATCGAGGAATTTCGAGGAACACTAGAACGAGCTTGGGGTCACTGATGGGGTTCGGTGGATCACTAATAAATTGACGTACTTGTCGTGTGCCGAAGAACTCCGATGGCAGAGTAATAGCACGCCGATCGTCAAAAATGAACTCGATAGGCAGTGAATCTTGGTCCGGATCACCCTCCCAAAGATATCCCAGCCGCTGAGGGAGCTTCTTGACACAGCGATGGATCTCCATGACAAGCGCATGTTGCTCGCGTGCGGCTAGCTGCACACAGTCCAGCTGGTCTTTGGTCCGATCAACTTGATCTGCGATCCGCTTCAGATGATCTCTGCACGAATACATTCATTTCCAGTCAGTCCAATCGGAAGCTGCTTGAATACTGACCCTTGCGCGAGCGTAAGTAGCGTATCCATCGCCTTGATCTGCTCCGAAAGCCGCAAACGCAGCGCAATGAGCTCGTCCTTCCTCAACAGCATCCACCCGACTCTGCCCCACAGGTTACTCGTCTTCGAGCCACCATCCTTCGCAACAGCGTTGCGGCAAACCGAGATCCGCTCGTTCGCCTGTGTGAGGAGGCGCAGACAGACCTGCACGGCATGATACAGGCCGTTCTCGACGGACTGGGAGAGGTGATTTGGATCATGGACAGACAACGTGCGCTGCGCGCTCGTGATAGTATAAACAAGGGTGTCGAGCTCCGCGAGCAAGTCGCGATACTCGGCAGACACGCCTTTGGTGTCGCAGAGCGCCTTGCGGACGCCGTTGGCGATTTGGAGGAGCGAGATGATATCGCCCAACGAGCCGAATGTGAAGGCGACCACGGCGGTCATGGTCGGGGAGATTGTGAGGCGCTGAGTCCTGAGTGTACGAAGAACTTATATAGTTATCAGCCTCGTGGTGTGCACAGGCCAGTGCTTCGGGCCTTCCAAAACCACTTATCGTCGAAGTGCTGAACCTAGGACGACATGGTCACATGAACAATTGTATGTCAGCAAAAAGATAGGCACAACCAATGGCTGGGTAGTGCACAAAGAGAGACGAAGATAAGATATTGCATTTGACTGCCATCTGAACATGGATCTGTTGACAGTCGTAACAACACAGCAGATATATTTCTACTTTTACCGATCGACCTCGCTGCGAAACGATAAGCGCATGCTTGCGAAGTAAACACGAGGGTCACGTACCCGAATACAAGATCCATGGTACCGATGATGGCGACGACATCGGCAATAAAATGCTGTAGGATAGACATTTAGTGCCAATTACCACATGCTTCTTCGCCATTAGACTCACATCTGCAAGAAGATAAAATTATTTCAGTCCAGAGAAATATCCAGGAAAAAATAGACTCACGTCTCATCATGAAATCGGCTCCTGCAAGGTGGGCGAAGCCAGGTGCACGAATGCTGCAGCGATATGGCCGGTTCGTGCCATCCGAAACGAGGTAGACACCCATCTCTCCCTTGGGTGCCTCGATGGCGCTGTAGGTCTCACCTGGCGGGACTGAGTAGCCCTCGCTGAAGATCTATTCCAGCGTGATTTTAAGAATTAAACAAAGGTGTGCTGTATGGAAATCCAAACGCACCTTGAAGTGGTGGATGAGCGACTCCATGCTCTCTTTCATAGATGCACGAGGCGGCGGGACGAGCTTATGATCGTCCACCTTGACAGCGCCCGTGGGCATCTTGTTCAAGCACTGGTCGATGATGCGCAGAGATTCACGGAACTCCTGGACACGGCACAGATACCGGTCGTAGCAGTCACCGTTCTTGCCAATGGGCACATCGAACTCGACCTGTACACCAACATCAGACTTCCCTCCGTCCAAAAAGCAACTGATAACGCACCTCGTCGTACTTGTCGTACGGCGCGACCTTCCTCAAATCCCATTTGACACCACTCCCCCGCAGCATGACACCCGAGAAGCTGTAATCCAGCGCCTCCTGCGCCGTGACCTTCCCGATGCCGATCGTCCGCTGCTTCCATATACGGTTGCCCGTCACGACCTCCTCGATCTCGTCCACGCGCGTCTGAACTGCGTCGCCCACTTGAAGATGTCTTCAAGCAGCCCATGCGGCAGGTCGAACGCGACGCCGCCGGGGCGCACGTATGCGGCATGCAGGCGCGCGCCGGACACGCGCTCGTAGAACTCCATGAGCTTTTCACGCTCCTCGAAGCCCCATAGGAATGGCGTTAGCGCACCCACATCCATGGTGTGAGTGAGGACAGCCATCAAGTCTGTAGATTCGGCTTAGGATTATGGAGAGCTGGGAGTAAGGGCTACGCACGATTCAGGACACGCGTAATTTCGCCGAAGAGCGTGCGGATCCATTTAGCGCGCTCGGGGACTTCGATATTGAGCAGCTTCTCGACAGCCAGAGAGTAGCAGAGCTCGTTCGTCACTGTGCAAGAGATGTAGGAATGACGAGCGGAGTAAATGGTGGGACGCACTCATAGACACGTAATCTAGACGGTCAAAGTAAGGAAGGGCCTGAGTGTATGTCTTGTATTCAATCAGCTTTTCGGTTCCTCTGTGAAGAAGACCGATGTGCTGCAGGCAATGATGAGTATGTGCATAGTGGACAGGAAGGGTGGACTTACTGGGTCGGCGCGCAGAACTTCTTCGCCATTGAGCTCGAGAATCATGCGCAGCACGCCGTGAGCGGCAGGATGTTGTGGACTATGATATGCATATGTTCAGCCTGGAAAAGACGACGAAATGACACGATGAAGCATACCCGAAGTTGACTGAAGACAAGCGCCCGCTCGGAGGTCAAACTCTGCCAGACTCAACAACCAGAGATACATACCGGTAAAGTGCCGCATCTGCGACTCCTTCTTCGAGCCTGTCTCGGCCAGGATCTCGTGCGCGGTCATCCCGTGCAAATCCTCCACAGTATGTGTGTCGAAGACATGCCTGCCCGAGCGCGTGTACGCGCCCTTCGGCTCAGACTCGCCCCCAGCGGTGGCCTGTTGCGCGAGCAGAGCGGTCGAGGAGATCGGGCGGCGGGGTGCGATGTGGGGCGTTGCGCGCGCTTAAGTCACATGTGGGCGCTTAGTGGGCGCTTAGCCCGCCAAATGTCCCAAGGTCGAAAAGTTCAATCTGCGGGAAACAGCTCGGAATGCACAAAAAAAAACGTTTTCGAAGGGTTTGGGTTGATACAATTTGTAAGCTTTATAACCTAGGGAGTATCAAGAATCAAAGTAAATTTCTTCCTGGAGATGCTTTATCTACATGTCTACTACACATCTCAGGGATCAGAATTGCGAAAGAATCACTTGCGGCGGCGGAGTAGGCATCGCCGTCGGGCAGCGCGCCTGCTTACATAACACGTGCGGGATTTGCCTGTCGTCTATCTTACATTGGTTATACATATCTAGGTTATTTGTTGTGTTACTCAAAATGATGTCCTCAAGTCGTTCAAATGAAATTTCGTCTTTCTTAAATCGTTTGAGATCCTTAAGAACATCAGCTACATATTATAATTACATCTCACTTGACAAGTCACAAGTCATTCGATACATGTTCGTTGACGACGACGTCGACGACGACGACGGTGATATCGACATCACGGCGACCTTAGTGTGAGCGGAGTTCGAACGAATTCCCACGACTTCATGATCATAAAAGCTCGGAAGCAATTCTTGCTCTCTCTCAACACGACAGCCTGAAAGCCGCGACGCTCATCCCATACGGAACATCGCTTTGCGATCTTCATTCTCGTGGGCGGGCTAAGGTCTGAGTATCCCTTCTCTCAGCTCCAGCCGAGCTTCGTCTTAACGGACTTCGCGACGTACCAGCAACACCGAGACCATGCTCTTCCCGATGAACTGGGAGTATGGAGTCAGCCCTGGCACCGACCCCCGGAGGGCACATGTTACCGATGGAACTCGTCGTATGGGTTGGGTGCGTACTTCGATCCACGTCTCTTGGTTTGTGTAAATCTTGATTTTGGTCGACGGCCGACTCTGTCCATGGCCGCCTGCCTACCTGCTCCCGCGCTATGCACTCGGGGTGCAGGGAGAACCGTCTCCTCCTCTGCCTGCGCGTGTGTTGTCTCGTCCGGGCAGGACCATGGCTGGGACGCCGGTCTAGTTCTGCGTGGGCGAAGGCAGATATGCGATGAGTAGGGGCATGCGCGAGGCAGCTCTGGGCTTGCAGGCGCGGATGGACGTACGTACCCTTGAGTTCACTTCGCGGCTCGTGGAGCTGCTGACTGTTCGTCAGTTGGCGGGTCCGCGAAACTCGATTCAGACTACTCTCGGGCTGTCGTGTTCGAATTTTTTCCTATCGTTGCTTTTTGTGAGCATCTCTGCGGGACGTGTCGTATCTAGCTACTTAGCCATGTCGCTTGGTGTATGTGTACCACCCTCGGGCCAATCAAATGAATTGTTGTCACCATGAAATTACCTCTGCTGTCCTCGAGTCATCAACTTTGTGCTCGATGCCCTCGCGAAATCGCCGATGATATGGATGGCGGCCATCTTGGTACGGAAAGCGGAGTTCGAACAAATTGCCACCACATTGCAGCAAGCAACACGTTCTCTCACCACGACAGCCCGAAGGCCGCGATGCTCATCCCACACAGAACACCTCTGCGCGCGTTCTCCGTCATGAGCGGGCTAAGGTCTGAGTATCTTGTCCTCCTCGATCGGCTCTAGCAGGGCTCCGCTCCAACGAGCCGCGCGACTCACCAGCAACCCTCGCATGCACTTTGTTGGAAGTCCATCCCTATGGACGCGCCAGAACAATCCCATGGACTAGTGCTGAAGGCGTGTGCACCCATTGGAACAGTTGCGAGGACCGGGTGCGTACACATCCATCCGACCCTATCCGGCCCGCCTGCTCTCGCGCCGTCCGTCGTCTGTCGGCCTCGGGCTGACAGCGACGGCGGGCGTTGCATCGCTCGTCTGCATGAGCTGCAGCGGCACTTCTATAAGATACCGCTTCCAGCTCTGCTTTGGTCTCGCTTCGGCGAGGACAAGGGCGGCGTATGAGGCGGGTATTGGGTGCTGGAGGGCGAGTCAGATGGCGGTGCGCACAGTTGAGTTCACTTCGCGGCGCGTGGTGCGTCGCCTGCTCGCAGTCGACGGCCACGCAACTCGATTCAGACTACTCTTGGGCTGTCGTGTCTTGTTTTTTTTCCCGCCTTGCTTTTCGTGAGCATCTGTCGTCTTCCGTAATGGTTCAAGAGGTGTTTGATTGTGCTGTAGTAGTCCGATCTCGTTAAATTGTAGAGAGATCGTCGAATTTGGATGCTTTCTTCGGGACACTCTCAGAGACCCTCGATGCCATTTTGCAACTAGAATCTTGCCTCCCATGGGTAGTCGCTGTCCGAGTACATAGCCGACTTCTACTCTGCCGGCCGGGATTCCGAGCGGAGCTTGTTCCCAAACCCACGCGACATGGCAACCGACCTTCTCACCACGACAGCTCAACGGCCGCGACACTCACCCCCCACAGGGCCGCCCCAGCGCACCCCCATTCGTGAGCGGGTCACGTCCGAGCATCCCCTAAACTGGCTCCAGCGAGCCCGCCCTCACGGGCCACGCGACCTCCCAGCCATCCACGGGTGAAGCGTGCACGTTTAACCTGCAGGTCCTCCGATGACACAGCTGCATCGTCCAATGCAGCGGAGGAGCGCGTGCCACCCGTTGTGACGGTCGCGGGGATGGGCACATACTCGATCGTGCCGCGCGCACCACCGGCCTCTCCTTCTGTGAACAATGTTGGACAATCCGTTCGGTCTGTCCGCCATTGCATGCGCACCGCTCTCGCGCCGTTGCGGCCTAAGGCGCCCCTTCGGCCCCAGCTTTGTTGGGACTGGAGGCGGCGTACGAGGCGGGGACGCGCTTGTAAGAGTGTGGGCGACGGTATGTGTCCTTAAGTTCATCTCGCGGCTCGTGATGCTGCCTGCTGTTCGTCAGTCGGCGGCTCATGAACTCGACTCGGACTACCTTTCTGCTGTCGTGCCTATTTTTTCCACTTCTTTGCTCCTTGAGAGTGTTGTCCGTGGTCGGACTTCTTGCTGTGCGTGTATGTATGGTGGTGCTTCATCGATTTCCGGGTGTAGTGTCTTGTGATGGGTTTACGAAACCAATGTATTGTAGTTCTGTGTCGTCAGTACGAACTCCCTGCCGCGATTGTAAATGCTTAAGGTCAACTGCTCAGATTTATGGTAGTCTGGGCCATTCCGCACCTGGCGACTCGGCCATCCGATGTTGTCAGCTTGCAGCGCACGGGTCTTGATTTAGAATCAGAGAAGATGGGTAGACCATTGTGTGTAAAGATTGTCCTCTGCTATCGGGGCTCAGTGGAGTTGCGACCGCCCCGATCGGCGCGCGCCTGTGCACAGCTCTACGCTCTACGCTCAATTCACTGTAATCGACAGAAATGAAGTCATACATAAGGAAGTTGAGTGGGAGAGCTGGCTCGCTAAACATCAGACTCACCTCATCCGCGGTACGACTTGTGTACGACCGACTAACTTCTACCGTAGGTGCACATGCCCAATAATGACGTACAGCATCGTATCCGTGCACCTCGGCAAGCTTCTGCTTCGAAGTTCATTGAGCTGTCATTGGGTTTGAAAAAACAGACCGGGATACGGGGTGAGGACAATAATACACGCGCGCGGGAGCAGTACTTGGGAGCTGTCGCGAGCCTCGAGGACTTCCCGAGGACCCGAAAGAAGTATGATAGCCGCTCTGGCGTGACGTCAACGCACCGGACGGCGGACGCAGAACGCTCAGAAAATAGATCGTTGTCGGGCCAAGGTTCTGCAGCGCGCTCGATGCGGATAACGAGGCTCCTCGACGAAGGTTCAGTACGTTCAGTACCTGAGATGTGTGTCCGCGGGGATTGCCAGATGGTCAGCGGACACGGCGCGCGATAGAGGATAGGAGAGAGTGCAGATTGGCGATTGAAGGCTGTCATATCGCAGATCCATCTGGGACACCGGGCGGCTGGGGTCGTTCGGACGTCATTTGGGTGGGCGCATTATCGTGGCGCATGGCGCGCTGGGGTGGTGATGGGGGTGGTTCTCAGGCTTCTGGCGAGGAGTGGAGCCAAAGGAGCGCTGGTCGGGATGGCGGACTCAAATGCTCCTGGATACGGTGGCGGTGCGCTGCTGGATAGATGGCTTGGAAGAGAGCGGGGATGCGTCTGGGGACGGGAAGGTGATGGGGGAGAGAGAGCACGGAATTCGGGATGACGTCTTTTGAGAGTGCGACCCCGTTTTCCTCTCTGTGGAGCAGAATAGACAGCCGAGACGCCGACATGGCACAGGCATTTCCTTTCCTCTCTTCCTTCCTCCATCCTCTCCTCGCCTCTTTGTCTTTCTCCGGGCGTGCTAGTCACATTCACGAGCCTTTGTCCTCCTCATGCCCATCGGTGGCCTTTACCACCCCGTCAGTATCCTTTCTCTTCTATTCATCCCGATCCATCCACCGGACTGCCAAATCCATTCCTATCATCTTTCTCAATTATGCGATTTGCCGTCCAGGATGTGTCGGCCACCCGCCCTTCGTCCGCCGTCCAGCCGCCGCCGAACCCCATGTCCTCATCCACCTCACCTCGCCCTGCGCCACCCATCCAGCGCGAGAGTCCGCCCACGAACGATGAGATCGACGCCGTGATCCAACTTGCGACCTCTTCGCGCGCCTCGGCTGACGGCCGCCCGCTTCCGCTCAAGGATACCCGCACCCAGCTCTTTATAGGCAATGTGCGTCCTCTTTGTTCCTGGACTCGAGGTGTAGGATTTGCATGCGCCACGCGCCGGTCAGTTTCACAGCGTGGTGCACTGCACAGGCCGCGCCGACCGATCCCGCTCCGCTTCCGATCGCATGCTCACCCATCCGCAGCTCCCTTACCGCGTCCGCTGGCAGGACCTCAAAGACCTCTTCCGTAAAGCAGGAACCGTCCTGCGTGCCGACGTCTCTCTAGGTCCCGATAATCGCAGCCGCGGGTACGGCACTGTCCTGCTCGCGACGGCCGAGGATGCCGGCCGCGCCGTCGACATGTTCAATGGCTACACCTGGCAGACCCGCGTGCTCGAAGTGCGCCTCGATCGCGTTGGTCTTGTCGGTGGTGACGTCGACTCGCTCGGTGGCAGCGGCTACGGTACCCCGCGCATGCCCTTCGC
>SFCI01000796.1:0-15101 GCA_004681135.1 Hericium alpestre | reverse complement strand
GACAGAGTAACGAAGATGGCCGATAAATCATGCCGGCGATGGCATGGGTTCCAGATCCACCGAAGCGACTGACCCCTCTGACCCCGCCCTAAGCAATTGACTGACCAACCGACCTCAATTGACCCGGTCAGGTCAATTGCGTTTTGACCGGTCAGTCCCAACACTGAGCAACATTGCGTCGGAAAGTTAGTAGTACATGACATAAGCGGCATAACGCGAACGAGAGTTATGAGATCACGACTGAACGTTACCATCGCACTTCCACATTCCCTCCTCGACGTCATCTTGAACATAGTCTTTCATATCTTCACGGTAAGCCGAGCCCAGCATACGCCAACTATCATGCGCTAACTTTTGGAACGGACAAGGTTCCTCGCTTGGCAGGTTTCGACAATGGTACTTGCTTCCCCCATCGTGTCGTGACGTGGACGGGACTCATACAGCTGAAGGCTATCAGTGACAAAGCTCTGGGGGCGGCGATGATGTTCAGCGCCGCGGCGGTCTTCGTGTATTACACGACTTGGGCCATTGTGCTGGTACGTATTGCATTTGTGTATCTAGGTTCAAACTAATTCGAAGTGGATCTGTAGCCGTTCTTCGATGCGTCGAGCCCTTTACATGATCTTTTCCCTCCACGAGAATGGGCCGTCCGCCTCCCAGCATTCATTCTCGTTGTTGGCTTGTCAGCTATAGGCTTGTTCATAGGGTCGACTATCATCAAGGAGAATCGGAAAAAGGCCGAGAAAGCTAAGCTTCGTGCGGCATAAACTCGTCTTCTTCGACATCTTCGGACTCTTTTCCTACGAAAGAGATGTCGATACCCTATCAGAATTCTAAGCAAGAATTCTGATTGCTACATATATAATTTACACCGTACGACGCCCTGACTAGGAATGCAGTCCAATAATTTATTCGCTCAGCTAACTACACGAGAATCCCTCCTGTATCCACCTAAATGATGATTTCTAAGATCCCTTCGCATCATCTCTAACGCTTGAAGTTTTTCCGCAGCCAAGATATCACCAGCAGCCTGATCTAACAGCTCATCCCATGTTACGTCTGACAATGGTTCAGACAAGTTACGCAAAATCCAAACAACCTGACTACACGTCAGAAGGCCACGTCATGGGATGCAATACGGAATCTTACCTTGCTATTCTGGGCTTCAGGACGCCCAGAAAGTCGAAGTTTATTCAATATCTCAGCCTGGAACGCGGTTTCCAGAGCTATTGGCGAGCGGCATTGTCGCAGAAACAGGAATAGATCCGCTATTGAAGCAGATGTCAGACTAGCCAGTGGCTGAAACGGAAGACATACTCAGTCGCATAATTAATGGACAGCATAGAATGTATCTCACCGAGTTCTGACCGCCCTGCAGGTCAAGCCCATACATCCCTGTCAAATTCTGGAACGATGGCCATAGCTCGTTCCAAATCATGAATGGGCCGACATCACTGGGTTTCGCTGACGACTCAAAGGGATCATCTTCGACAGCATTGGAGAGTTTCCGTTCCAAAAGCAGCCATAGCTTTATCCCTGCGTAACCAGAATTTATGTCTGCAGCTACGGTCACGTTGAGCAATCCAGCAGATCGAGGCTGGGGTGTAAGCGTGTCGCGGAAAGTCTGGACAAACGTGGTAAAATGGCTGAGAAGGACTGCCCCAGGGTCATTCGACTTCGTTTGTAGCGCACAGAGAAGCAGAATGTTCCACGCGCGCACCGAAAGAGGATACCGTGCTGTTTTCTGCAAAGGCGAGGGTCAGTTCAATATTGTCATGCAACGTGGCCAAAGGATTCACATCTAGTTGTTCCGAGAGTGCCCTGTGAATGATCTCCGTTCGTTGCTGGGTTCCAAACATGACCAACTTAGCAACTGCTATCGAAGCATGGAACTCGGCGTCGACTTGTCCGGCGTGAACACTATGGGTCTGTAGATAGAAGAGGCCATCTTCGGCCAGTCGAATGGCAATATCAGCAAAGGCCTCTACTGTTCTTCCAGACTTGGCCACAAGTGTTTCCATAAGTGCCTTTTGAGGGGTGAGATAACTTGCCCCACTGAGAATCTGAAGCACTCACTTCTGTCAAAGCGCCAATTGTCACGGTCGGGATGCGGGTCTTCCTTCGCAGCCCATCCGCAAGGATCTCAATCAGCGTCAGCGTAAGGTTGTGCATTGCACCTGTGGCTTGTCGTCGATCCTTTCGCCGGATGGTTTGGACAACTTCAAGCAGACGGACGAGGCTTTGACGACTGATGTGAAATCTGATGAGGGTCGCCCTCAAGATCATCTCCAGCGACGAAAGAAGCTCCTGCAGGAAGTCAGTGCTAGCCGCAGTCTATGAGACAAGGTTGGACAAACATGACTGAAGTGTTTGTTGTTCTCCAACAGCGTACAGACAAAGAGGAGTATTGGACTCGGGTCGAAGGTCTCTGGATTGCATTCTGCTGTACGTCGAACGACGTTCGTGAGCGACAGTCCAGCATCTATGGAGACGTCAACGAACATGCCTAGTGATAGCACATTGAAGACTACGTACGCTGCAGGAGGTCGGCACTGTATCCGTCGCGGTGGACAACTTCCACATACACGTTGAGATTATCAATGACCGTTTGAATACTGGCTATGTCATTGTCGGCAAGCCTCGATAGCGCATCACGGAGAAGCGTCTCGCGGAGTGTCTCTGTCTCTGTAACATGCCGCAATGCATCGAAGAATGCTGTACTTCGGGGTCTCTGCACACAAGAGAAACGTCAGGAAGGTCCATCAATCCAAATATGAAAGACAAACTTTGCATAATGCCGTCAGTATGCCATTCTCAGCGAACCTGTAAATTAACATGTTACGACATGCGACAGTGGGCATGGACGAGGCAACTCACGTCGATAAGGAATTCTCCAGAACCGAAAATGCTTGGGAGGCAAGGACATCCTCTCGATTGTAGGCGAGGCCCAAGAGAAGCTGAGAAAGTGTTTCCACTGAATCCCTGATGGTAGGATAATCAATTCAGCGTTATGGCCGGATAGTTGGAAACTTACACCACGAAACCACCCGCGGCACTTGGCCAACGCTTCGCATATGCTTGGGCAACGGACAACGCAAGTTGACGTATTTCGTAGCTGACTTTGTTGAGCGCAATGTCCATCACCTTCCTGACTGCCCTGCGAAGGCTGCCTTGCAGATGCTTCAAAGGAGGACTCTCCATATCATGTTTGTAGATAGCAACGACCAAGGCCTCCAGAAGATGCTTGACGCATAAAAATGGCAGGGATAGAATGTCTTCGGACACATTCCAGAGAGTAAGGACCACATCGACAAATATTGACCCGATGAGTAACGTTGAGCTGCCTTCATCCGTGGCGGATATCACGCGCATAGCCGAAGGCGCGAAGGCTAAGGGATGTGGAGCGTCCAACACAAAGAAAAGTTCGCTGATGCAAGGCCACGAGTATCCAGGTATGAAAAGCAGCTTTTGAAACGAAATATGGAATGTAATGCCAGAACTGGACGGCACGTTGGCAGCATCCTCGAATCCCATGGATTCGACCAAGTGCATCTTGATCTTCAAGAGGTTGTAAACATCGATGGGGATTCCTGAAGCAATCATCCTCATGCTCAGCAGAAGGAGTGACACCTAGAGATGTTTTCAGCTCAATTATAAGGGCCCAGGACTGCTAACATACACGCAACGCCACCGTATCTGAATCCTCGGCGGTCGGCTCGACTACAGAATCTCTGGAAGATAAACCATACATAGACTAAAGAAGCATATTAGAAAGTAAAACCCAGATTGAAAGGTAGTGGTTTACCAGATAAGCGGCTGCAGGCCCATCACCACTCTCGCCATGCTTCTGCAAATAATCGTCTTCTAGCAGAGTTTCAACAATCCCTTCCCACGATAGTACTAAAGGAAAGAAAATCATTAGTTATCGCGCTGCTAGGCAGTATTTGGTCGTACAATGCCAACTTGGAAAATGAGGTTGTAATTGAATCAAGAATGCTAGGAGCTTAACGCGGTCGGCGATAGGTGCCTTTGACAGACATTCATTCCAGCACGCGGAAATTGCGTCGAAATGAGCTGGGAGCAAAGTCTGCGACCAGGCGTCGACTCCAATCCTTATTTCTTCCTGGAAGAGGTACATGAGTTAAATTCACACCGGACCACAACAAGATATCTTACTTGAGGGTCTTGCCACATGGAAGTAAAAAAGCGGTCAAAGACAGATATGATGCTGGACCTCCACTGTCGGTCATCGACGTCGAACTTCTGATTGGTGACATCAAGAATTATCGAAAATAATCGTCGAATTGCCTGAAGTCTGGAGAAATGGATGGATGAATTGATCAATTGAGGATAATTGAAAACGGTTACCTTCTTTCCCAGGATATAGAGGGCTGCAACGACTCTTGTAAGATAGATTCGAAGGGCTGAGAATCAACCGAAAGGACCCGCAAAAAGAGGACGGGCCGGACGTCAGTTAGTTCGTCGCGCTGAAGCCCATAAAACGCCCAGGTACTAAGTTGATAGTGAGCATGTCATTGGTCGTCTTAAGGATGATAGGCCTCACCATGAACACAAAACAGCACAATTGCGTAGAATAAAGTTGTCCACTTCATATGATTCTAGGAGACGGCATTCCGAAACAAAGAGACTCAGAAACTTGGCTATAAGGATGCTGATGTCTTCGACGCCCGCGTCCACATATTTCCCCAAGATAGAAACAAATTCGGGTCTGAGATGAACAGGGTCAGAGACCATCGTCGCCCGTGTGTTTCCCCTTCTCCTGCAGAAGCGCGTCAATATTACGAAGAAGTGCAGCACGCTTGGAGATTACCTTGGAGTAAGGTCTTTTACTTCGTTCTCCAGAACAAGCCCATTGGTAATGAGACTCTGCCGCTCGCATCCGGCAAGCAGAAGAATCGTAGCCAGCGAGTGTCGTAGAAAGCTGATGCTAATAAATAGCAAAGCATGAATCAGTGTGCATCTCGGTGTGTTACATTCCATGGACCCACGTGTCGGGTAATGATTGATTGGTGATGGTATTTTGCACAATATCGGGTGCAAGGCGAACATGTAAGGAGCAGACGACCGCTAGGAGCTCTTGTCGACCCAAAGAACGCAACCAAGTCAGGTAGAGCGCCGTAGCGGTAAGCGGTAATGATTCGATCAGCGATAACTTGTGCCGATTTGCGAGAGACGCGAACTGCTGGACAGTGGCTATGGGTATGTCCACCGCCGAACGGGCAAACATACGAAGCCACCACAAGTCACGTTGAAGGCCATCTGCATGTGATGACGCAGACCGCACTACCACACCCCAAGGATTCAACGATTGAAGGGCACTAGCATCAACAACTGTTTTAGTGGAATCAATAAAGGTGGTGGATCTTTGATTCGATTCTCCTTCGTTGAAGAGACGCGATAGAGAAGTAACCGCCTGTAAGTCAAAAGGTTAATTTATTATATTATCGCGGTCAGGCTCACACATTCGTACCTCATAGGAATTCCATAGCGATGAGGTTGACTCAAGCCAATTGAGAAACAAATCGTCAAACGCGGTGAAAACCAAACCGACGTGACACAGGCGAATGATACGACGGAGAGCTGCGTCTGCAAACGATGCGTTCGCCCTCTGGGGGAAAAAAATCAGTCACTGTACAGATTAATAACGCCGACACTCACCAGATCTGTCTTTTCAGACTGAGGATCAAGACGAATGTCACGATAAGAGGTCTCGTCATCGGTGATCTCGGCGACGAGCTCGTAGAGGATTGCCGAATAAAATACCGGATCCTGATCGTGAAGAGCAAGCATCCACTTTGCGGCGTATTTGCTCGACAAATTCCGTCTGTAAGCCACATAATCACCGCCGTTGTTTCCTGCACGCGTCTGTGCCAAGCGTGAACCAGAAGAAGGCCATGGCTGGGTATCGACCCCCGATCGCACACCGGGAAGCATCTGTCGATGGGCGATATATTCTCGCAGTATTGCTGCTAGACTATCGTCCTGAGTGATAAGATAAACTGAACATCGATACAGTATCAGCCGCCAAAAGGTGAGCAATTACCTCCGCAAAAATCCAAGACAATAACGCTCTCGTCAGCCGTCGCAGGCCATAGCTGGTCGCCATTGCATTGGGCCAAAATCTGCGCGTAAGAAGCAAGAAGCCGGATTCGTTGACTGAAAGATCGATGTCAGAAAGACTTGCTTCCACCGCGGCTACAAGTGTCTCCACGTCGACGGACATATCCAGGCCCACAGGAAGGGGAAAGACGCAAAAGGTTGTCTGGGGTTTCGATGGTTCATCAAAAAGCTGCATTCGTAGATCAAGACGTTCATAGAATCCAGTATGATGAAGATGGGACAAGATGATTCGAGCCGCGGTGTCGGAGTAGACCCCAAAGCCAATACCCAGGGAATCACGCAGATGCGCAAGTGATAAGACCTCGAACGGGTGAGGCTGCACATCGTCACCGCCTGTGGTCACTGGTTCAGCGAACAGCAGATCGGAGGAGTTGCTAGCTGATAGTTTGAGATGGTCATGAGCAGTCTTGATGGACGATGTGATGAAAGTGAGAGTAGACCAGTCATATAGTATGGTATGCTGCGACGCATTGATCCGATTTTCCTGAAAATAGTCGCATAGCATCTCCGAGGGTTGCAACCCCACGGAAGATGAAACATCTTGATATAGCCTCACGAGATCGTGAAGTTCGAATTCTGGAAGGTCGTCGTCACCGTCGTCACCATCTGTTGCGACGTCGTTTTTGATGACGATTGAGCCTAGGGCAAGACCGTTCTCAAGAATCTGTAACTGAGTCCAGAGGACGTCCGAAAAGACAGACACTTCCTCAAAGCTGCGTTTGCGGACCTCCGCTTCTGAAAGAAAGAAATCGCGATAATGCGCCGAAAATGAGTCTCGCAAGACAGACCATGCGGTTATGATGCGGTCAGAAGTCAGCGGATTTGAGTTGCAGCCGGGTACCTCTGCACTGTCTGGAGAGACGCATTTCGGATGAGCAAAGTGCGCGCATGTATCGCATTTAAGAGCTTGAGATTTGCAGCCCCATAGCGGTTCCCGACAGATAAAACATAACGCCAAGGTGAACAAGTTCACCAATCGGAAAGAGTGGTTTTGCTGGTGGATCACCTCGTGTTCTAAGCTTCGCCTTGCTGACAGAACGTAACAGTACCTATAAACCGCCACCTTCTGAGTGTTGGCATCTGATTCTAGAGCGTACGGGCTAAGCGAACTGCCGTCGGGGTAGTCGTAACAATCGAAGTGTACAGCACACATGCAGAAGGGACAGAATAGTCCGAAGCCATTGATAGGTTTTGTGCATGACTGACAATCTCGGTGGGAAAGCCCGTCGAACAGAGCTGGCATCGATGGTTGTAGAAAGCGCCATGGGACAAATTGATGGGCATAAGAATGGTTCCAAGGATGATGTGCCTTTGTTCCTCGGCCGTTCGAGGCTTGCACGGCTTCCGCATAGCTAAGATGAGGAAGCGGTTGACTGATTATGACATGACCCAATGCTCTTGGCCAGAATGTGTCCAAAAGACTGAGTGCGGCGCGCCTCGCCTTCGAAGTGTGGTATGCCACGATTTCAAGAACGTCGAGATAAGCATCCGGTTTGAGGTCGATGATCATCTCAAAAAGCCTGAAGAACCGGTGCAGGCTAGGGAGACCATCAGAAGAGAAGTCCACGCTTTCCAAAACGGCCGCCAATAAAGGAGCCACTAGGGACGAGAGGTGATAGGATGAGGTGGAGTGGCCAGGCGCGTTCGATGAAGAAACTCGTCGATCTGCGCCGGTCGCAGCTGTCATCCAGGGACGCCAGCCTGCATGCGCGCTCCTTCCGTCTTCTCCTGCCTCTTCGACCTTAATGGAGACAACTGGTTGAATATTGGTATGTTCAAAGCTGGTATCACCATCGAACACTAGATTGGAAGAATGAATTGATGTTAATTGTTGAGCTGTAGACAACCCTACCGTTGCGCTCTTCGGTCAGTCCCAATATTTGTCTTGTCTGGTACAGCATTCCTCTAAGAATTCCTTCTTCGTAGAATCTTAGAAGCCGCGTCCGCATGCTGGGTTTGAACGTAGCGAAAGCCGGCAAACAGGCGAGACCGACGTGTGATAATACTGCTGGCGTGTGATTATGCATGTGTACAAGCAACTGGGCAACATCTAACGTGACTGCCTGCAGCGCATTTGGGGGACGCAGAAGCCGGGGCGATGACATCTGGAAACGGCAATCCTCCGACACTACTGACTGAAGAATGGAAATGCATTGCGATAATAGTTCAGGAGCATGTGAAGGATTTCCCTCAGGAGAAGGGGATCTCGAGCGTGCATCGTTGGAACGAGATCCTCTTCTACGCCTGCGAAAAGGTGATGAAGACATCCTGGAGGTGTTCTCTTCACGGGTTGACGATTGACGGGAAAATGAACTGGTACGACGAGAAAATCAACAACAAAAATCAAAATATATACGAATGTGATACACACTGACCCTTCGTGAAATATCTGCCATCCTTGGGCTATAGATATCGTCAACACATCCTTCAACTGATTCATGAGGTCAAATGTGACATTGGTCGAGTAACCAGCATGCAATTCATCATCGCTGTCGCTATCAGATTGAAGTCCAAAGTTATTCGATCTGCTTCGACCTCTCTGGGCCCCTGGCGCCGATGCATGTTGATGAAACACGTCAACTGATGGAGCCTTCGGTCTATTTCGAAGCTGGTCTAACAGGTGAGCGAGTAGTTTCTGCGATTCGTCTCTTGCCCGACTTGAATTGTTGGATGCAAACGCAGCAGCTAGAGCAGGAGAAACTAGAGCAGGCGATGGAAGTGGTACGTCGTTTGGAGAAGATGAAGAAATGAGTAGCGAGGGCAATGCGGTCTGCGACAGAGCGCGAGCACGAGTCTTGATGCTCGATGTTTCGTTGATGGGGCTTGTTGTCAGTCTTGACGCGAAATTGGCCGCTGACGTGTCGATCTGGAGTAAAGGAGCACCATGGGAGAAGGGCATGGCGATTGCTAGAGGGACGCACCAAACGGGCTAATTAGCAGTCCAGACCTAAAGTTCGTGTTGGGAAGATTGTCGAAATTGTTGCAAACGCACCTATGACCACTAAGACAATTTCACAGCCTCCGGTGGTCTACAGTTGATTAAAGAGCAGCTAGCTAGGTATTGGTCTGCTTCAGACGGTCAACAGCTGAGAGCACTGCCAGATTGTCGAGGTTGCTGTCGACGCGAGCGTGGGAAGATGCGACGCGCCTCACACGCGTCTGAAGACGCGTTCTTGATTGCCGCACGTGTTGGCCGACCCTCTCCTTCACTAAACTGACCCTTGTTATCGTACTTTGGGCTGCTCCTTATATTTGCGCACTTCTGGACTGCTGTCGTCATGCCGCGAAAGCAGAAATCCACTCAGGGCATGGCCCAGCAGAGTCTGTTCGATTACCTTGACCCAAAGTCCTCAACGTCTCGTCAAGCTGAAAACCCCGCCCCCCAAACCCCGAAGAATCGGAGCATGAAGCGAAAGAGATCCGATGCAAGCAGTCGTCGAGGTGCTAAAGTGGTAGAACCCGAGTTTGAGGAAGCGGAGGAAGGGAACACGAGCAGCGACGTTGAGGCCATCCGACTATCACCCAGCAAACCCATAGTCCTATCCTCAGACGACAGTGACGAGCAACGCTCCCCTAAAAGACCCAAGAAGGCAAAGGCGGCAAAGATATCAATTGTGAAGTCGCGCAGCGCTAGTCCAACCCAGAGAGTGTCGGACGAAGAGGGGCCATCCATACCTGCGCGGCTGAAAGGCAAATCAGTTATTCGCAAGGCACAGGTCGTGGAATCGGATGAAGAGGAGGAGGAGGAGCCAAGGAGACGGAAGCTTGTCAAAGGAGTGCGACCGCCCACGCCAGACGATTCTGACGATTCTGACGATTCGCTGAATGAAGAAGGTGAGCCTTGGTGCGTATCATGACATGAAATTATGCTTTATATTATTACAGATATTCTCGATACAAGGCTACGTTCGAGGGACAAGAGATCCGCATACCAACAGAATTTGGAGCGGCTGAAACGTGAGGGCATTCATTATCTGTCTTCCATCTCTTCTAATAAGAGCCTATCTATGAAGGCAAAAAGAAAGGACAGAAGGCATCCAACTCGTCGGAGCAAGACGACTCGGACGCAGAAGGCAGTGGTTCTGAAGGGCCCAGCGTGTTCCCTGGAGCCAAACCCCACATCGGCACTGACGACGAAGACGAAGACGATACCTTGGAAGACGACGACTTCATTGTAGAGGACGACTCGCAGACTGTTGTGCCTGCTTTACCCTCCGCGTTCAATATGAGCTCACACCAAGACCTCGCACATCATTTCAAAGTTGTGTGCCAACTCTTCGTACATATGGCCGTGCGACCGGCCCGGGAGCGCAAGCCATTCATGCAGCAATCACTGAAGGGTACTGTACTTCCACTTCCCCCGCCATCTATCTTACAGAGTCCTTAGAGAATGAATATTTCGCAATCCCTCTGCAGACGGCTCGCAGCAAGCTATCAGGCATGCGCGACTCCCTGATCACATCGTCCGTCTGGCGACCAGATTTCAAGAAACCTTTGGAAACATATCCTGAACTCAACCTCACACGACTTGGTTTCGCTGTACCTCATTGCGATGCATGTCACCTTGGCGGTCGATTGTCAACCATAGTTGGGAGACTTGACGGAAAGCCTTATGATAAGTTCTCGTTCAGGGTATATAAATCGCTCTCATATTCCCACATTATGCGAGGCTGACAATTTCACATCCAGCCCAAAGAAGAAGAATCAGACTTCGAAGACAGCGACAGCGACAACTCTGATGAGAATGCTTTGCGTCACTTGAAGAAACCTAAAGAATTCAACCTAGGCCGCTTCTGCGCCGCTAGGACCCGAGCGTTCCACCAATTCTCCCACTGGGAGGTCAGTCATCCTTATACACGCTTTCTGCTCGGATCGTCTAACGTCCTGTTTACTCCCAGTGGTCATTGTATCAGACACTGAGCGAAGAGATAGAATCGCTGCAGCCCGCGAAGGGCAACAAGAAGCGCCAGTTCGTCCGAGTAGCCTATGTGAAAGGACTGCTGCCACCGGAGGACCTCTCTGATGCGGACGGAATCATGGACTGGTTGGACCAAAGAGGCGTGATCAACATGGAATGGCACAAGGTAAGACAGATGATGGACAATGCGAGAAAATTGGAGGCTGGAGGAAAGAACGACGACGACGTGGATCTAGATGACTAAAGGGCTCCTGTCGACAAATTTACGTTGTAATGTGTACCTGACCCCGATCCTTAAATGTTACTTTCATGTCACTTTTATGAGCATCTTCAGAAGGCGAAGTCTTGGGGGCACCACTGATCGCACATCCAGAGATGTGCATGCCCACTGGCAGATTTGACCCGTCCAAAAAGAAAATGTTAAAATATTAGCAGCACCTGGTTTCGATCCAGGGACCTCAGGGTTATGGGCCCTGCGCGCTATACCAGCTGCGCCATGCTGCTATGCATAGTTAAAGAGACTTTAGATTGAAGTATGTTTGGACCAAAAGTTTACACATGACGCACCTGTCGCTCGATTATCTAATCCATGTGCTTATAAGTTAGACCTTAGCGCCAGTGCCGTGACCCTCAGCGCTTTAGCGGCCAAAGCAGCACCAGCTATAACTTATAAGTATAACAGGACCTCTTCGACGCCCAAGTCATTTCACCACCCTTCGGCTCTCTTTAACTATGTCGTACCAGCCATCACAGCAAGGAGGTACGCCCGGAGCTTATCCTTACAGCGCGGCCTACCAACATGGCACTCCTGGGATGTATGGCCATCCTCAAACCCCAGGCACCTATCCGTACCAAGCTTCCGGTGCATACCCAGCGACTGCAGTCCCCGGCTATGGCACGCACGCATGGCCATATCCCTACAGCTACTACCAGCACCAGCAGTACCAGCAGACGTCTGCCACGATCAGCCGTCCAGCAACTTCCGCTGCGCCGACGCCGGCACCGACTACTACTGCACCGAGCCAGCCGACACCGACCACGGCTGCACCTACGCGCACCACATTTAGCCTGTATGCTCCTGTCTATCCTCGTGAAGGCGTTACTACCACGGCGCCGACGACGGGAGGCACCACGCGTGGTTACAGAAAGCAGTCGAATTTCAAGGGTTTATTCAACAAAGAATGTATGTTACCAATCAATGCGTGAATGATAGCTCAAGCAGCCTGTGTCGTTCTATATAGTAAGGAGCCTCATGTATGGATTTGGTGACGATCGGAATCCCGCAAATGACAGCGTGAGTGTCATGGAGGAGATCTTGGTGGAGTACATTGCAGACGTCGTAAGCCTCCTATTCACCCTCTTTTCGGTTTACGTTGTCCGAACACTTCATTCAGTGCCAAAGTGCTCTGGCTCCCACAAAAAAGTCACGCCTATCCATCGAGGATCTCCGCAGGGCATTATCACGGAATGCGGATGCCAACAAGCTTGCCCGAATGGAGGAATTGCTGTTCATGCAGGAAGACATCAAGCGTGCTCGTGCACAGTTCGACGACTCGGAGATTAACCAGGGAAATGCATTGCAACGATGACGAGGGGTTTTTGTCATGTGGTAGAGGTTCTGCAATGGACGGACTCGCTTTAGACACTAAAGCCACGTATGTTCAATAGGTCATGAGATATCAGCTTTACATACATTGTGTAATCACTCCTCCATGGCATCCTCTTCGCCTTCCTTTTCTGCTTCTTGTTCTGGCGTTGCAGTGTCGCTTTTACGACCATGAAGACCTGACGTCCGTGCAGATTAGGGTGGGTTTTGTATGAGAAAATGAAGTGCATCCGTACCTCCGCTTTCCGACAAAGGTTTCGCGTACTGCTTGAGCCATTCTTCGGATTCCCAAACTATGGCGAATGTGAGAATTAACGGCCAAACTTCATAACGTAGACGTGACACTGACCAGCACGGTTGCCAGCGGGTTGCGACAAGATACCCTTGCCCGGACGAGCAAGACTGACCTTGAGCACCTTTCCGCGCAGCTCGTTGAGGTCCATGTTTTCAATAGCATCCTGTGCGTCCGCCGCAGACGCAAAGGTCACGAACCCGAATCCCCGATGCTTCGACTCTGAACATATGTTAGAACTGAACAGTCGGTCCATATGAATATGCTCACCAGTCTGTTGAGTAGGATTTGCTGCAGCGACAGGCAGCTGCACCTCAATGATGTCCCCTGGCGAGATGTTCAGAGCAGTATGCAAGCAGGGGAAACGAGCTCGCGCACCAAAAGTCGCAAATGTCTCCATCAATACGGATTCGTCTACATCTTCACCGACGCCGCCAATGAAGATGGTCTTCTTGGATTTGGTTCCCTCCTCCATGGACGCGAGGATCGAGATTCGACTCTCGAGCGTACCAAAAGCCTAAGACGCACGCTAAGGCACGGACCACGTGGTGGCCAAACAGAGAAACGTGCAATGTTTGTTCTCGGCGCTTCTCTCTCGTCGGAAGGATGCTCATGCTCGTCCATATCAAGCTTTCTGCTCTCAGCGTCGTCACTTACAAGGGCCGAGTTTGTCAAGGAAATTGACGTCGTTGCACTTTCCAAGGCCGCTCGATGTGATCTTGCCTATTTCTGGTAAGGCCTTACCTGCGGTCCGCCCTCCCATTTGCAAGGTATGATGCTCGATCCTGAGAGCTAACCATCTAAATACGATTCTGACGACACAGCGCCCCCTCCTCTTGTCCCTATCTCGGACATCTGCCATGGGTCTCCGAGCCCAGTTGGTTGGCGAGGTGCGATGGTCGGACATCCACTGGCGTCTGGGACCCATCCTGGTTGGTTTTATCACAGACCAGATAGTCCGCGGTGGAAAATCACCCTACAGATACAGGGCAGATGGCACAGCGATGCTTATTGCCGACTACATCGCGGCCAGCTAATCGGCTCTGAAGGGGGTTGGCACTACTCACAAGTAAACTGCATGCCCCGTTCAAGTAACTGCTTCCCCATCGACGCCGTCTTGCAACCCCCACCACCAAGATATCCTGTTAGCGCACCTCGCCTTGGATCTCCTGTGCTTGCTCGATGTCTGACCGGTCTGATTTTGCCGCAGACACCGAGTCGGCCGCATCGAGCGATTGCTCGGAGGATGAGGACCTCGCGAACACCCGCATTTCTCCGGACTGGGAAGGCCATCGCGACGTTTTCGAGCGCCACGGCTTCCAGCTGGATACCGTTGGAGACGTGAAGCGAATATACGAAGAATATTGGAAAAGCTGCGGATTCGACTGTGACCACGAGTCCGTCGGCTATAGCATAGCCTGCAGGCTTCACGACGAGCGGGCGTTATGCAAAGATCCCGGACTTGTGAGTCTAGTTCAAATTTGTCGTGTACAAGTGCTCAGATTACTCCGTAGCACGACAATTTATTCAGAGGACATCGCATCAAGGATTCCGCCAGAATATTCGTCAAAGCCGTTCATCTGAAGAGTCGTGAGCTCGATGTTACCCGTTTTCTATCGTCCCCTCCATTACGGATGGATCCAATGAACCACTGTATACGTGAGTCGTTCTTTGAGAAAGCGTATGTGACTCCTCGATTTCACACTGTTGTGCAGCCGTACTTGCCTTAATCGAGGTTATAGAAGATAATCTAGCCTTCATTGTTATGGAGGAATGGTCTCCGCAATTATTTCCTGAATCTCCGTGCTGTCTCAAACTCTTCCTTCACGCTCTCCGCTGCTGCATAGAGGTCAGTGATGTTCTTTATAAACTCCGCTTCGAACCATTCTCACGTTCTAAAGCACATTGTGTTCATGCATCGTCATGGTGTGGCCCATCTAGATATCTCGCTCAGAAACCTCGTCACGGATTATAAAGGCAGCTATGCATGCATTGACTACGAATTGAGCCGACGCTGCGATACTTCTTCCACCCCACGTCTGTACATTGCCCGGACCACCGAGCTTCCTCCGGAACTGGAACGCGGAGAGTATAGTGACCCTTTCAAAATAGATATATGGGCCCTTGGTATTCTTATACTCAGG